>PVJS01024367.1:0-28764 GCA_004027185.1 Glis glis
GCTGGCCACAAACCCGGATCCTCCGGTCTCCGCCTCCCAAAGTACTGGGATTACAAGTGTGGGCCACCACGCCCGGCGCCCCTATTTTTTATTCTTTCACGAAGTTGCAGAGGGCCTCACTAAGTAGCTGAGGCTGGCTGCAAACCTGGATCCTCTGGTCTCAGCCTTCCAAATACTGTGATTACAAGTGTGCACCACCACGCCCAGCCCTTTTTTTAAAATTTTTGAAACAGGGTCTCACTATGTTGCTTAGGCTGGTCTCAAACCTGCAATCCTCCTATCTCAGCCTCCCCATTACTGGGACAGGCATGCGCCACCACGCCCAACTGACCATGTTTTTTTGTATAGAAATAATATACCATTCAGTTAGCGTTTATTTTTATTTATTTATTTTGGTAGCACTAGGGATTGAACCCAGGGATCCTCCACCACTGTACCACAACCCCAGCCCCCCGGTAGCTGGGATTGCCATGTGTACTGTACAAGTAATTTGTTGAATAAAACACATTTTCCTATAATGTACAAGTTGCTATATGTGAATTAAAAACATTTTTAGAATCTTGAGCCGGGCGTGGTGGAGCACGCTTGTAATCCCAGTACTTGGGAGGCTGAGACCAGAGGATCCGGGTTCGCGGTCAGCCTCAGCTACTTAGTGAGACCCTACTCAACTTAGTGAGACCCTGTTTCAAAATAAAGAATAAAAATCGGGCTGGGGGTGTAGCTCAGAGTTAGAATGCCCCTGGGTTCAATCCCTAGTACCCCCCCAAAAGAATCTTGATTTGTTGTCACAGTTTTGAAAGCTCTATTAAGTTTATAAAAATTTTATTTATTTATTTTTGCTAGTTTTTAATACTAGTTCTTTAAAAATAACTGTTAGCAGTGGCACATGCCTGTAATTGCCGGTGATCTCAGTCCTTTAGAGGTTGAGACAGGACAATCACTAGTTCAAGGCCAGCCTCAGCAATTAATACTCTGTTTTAAATTTTTAAAAAGAATGGCTGGGGGTGTAACATGGGGTAGAATGCCCCTTGGTTCAATCCCCGGTAGCACCAATAGAGACAGAGAGGCAGTGACTAGACTTCGCAATGATGGAAATAAACTACAAAACCACACTCCAATTTAGCAGCCACAGGCCGGGCATGGTGGTGCACACTTGTAATCCCAGTACTTGGGAGGCTGATACAGAAGGATCGCAGGTTTGCGGCCAGCCTCAGCTACTTAGTGAGGCCCTCTGCAACTTAGTGAGACCCTGTTTCAAAATAAAGAATAAAAAATAGGGCTGGGGGTGTAACTTTGAGGTAGAATGCCCCTAGGTTCAATCCTTAGTACCATAAAAAAAACAAGCCGGGTATGGTGGCGCACGTTTGTAATCCCAGTACTTGGGAGGCTGAGACAGGAGGATCCAGGTTTGCAGCCTCCGTAACTTAGTGAGACCCTGTTTCAAAATAAAGAATAAAGCCGGGCGTGGTGGCGCACGCTTGTAATCCCAGTACTTGGGAGGCGGAGACTGGAGGATCCGGGTTCCTGGCCAGCCTCAGCTACTTAGTGAGGCCCTCCACAACTTCGTGAGACCCAGTTTCAAAATAAAGAATAAAAAATAGGGCCGGGGGTGTAGCTCGGGGGTAGAACACCCCTGGGTTCAATCCCGGGTACTGCAAAAATAAATAAATAAATAAATAAATAAATAATAAATAATAAAAAATAGGGCTGGGGATGTAGCTTAGAGATAGAATGTCCCTATGTTCAATCCCCAATACCGCAAAAAACACCAACAAAATAAAAACCAGTTTAGCAGCCACTAGCCATGTGTGTCTGATTTAATTATCCAAAAATAAAAATTTTAAGTATGAGTCAGATTTTTACAAGAACTATAAAGTCAGGTTCAAAATTTATGTCAGATTTGTTTGTTTTTGGTACTGGGGATTGAACCCAGGGGAATTCCACCTCTGAGCTATATCCCCAGCCCTCAGCAATTTATTGAGACTCTCAGCAACCTAGCAAGACCCTGTTTCAAAATAAAAAGGGCTGGGGGTATAGCGCAGAGGTAGAATATCTCTGGTTTCAATCCCCAGTATCAAAAAAAGAGGGGTGTAGCTAGGGTTGTAGTTTTTAGGTAGAATGCTCTTGGGTTAAATCCCAGTACCAACAAAAACACAAACACCCATTCAGAGTGCTGAGGCATAGAATTACAAATTGAACTTAGCAAGACCCTGTCCCAAAATCAAATAACTTAGCAAGACCCTGTCCCAAAATCAAATAAAATAGGGCTAGGGATGTAACTAAGTGGCAGAGAACCCCTGGATTCAATCTCCAATACCAAAATAACAACGGAAACAGACTGTGTTGCCACAGTGTTCTTTTCCAGTGTATGTTTGTATTTATGGTCTTGAAGCTTTCCTCACATCTGCACTGAACTGCTGTGTTCAGTCTAAACTGGGCACTAAAGAATGTGTATACCAAGTCTCGCGTGGTGGCGCGTTCCTGTCATCCCAGTACCTGGGAGGCTGAGACAGCAGGTTCAAGGCCAGCGTGTGATTACTTGGCAAGACTGTTTCAAAATAAAAAGGGCTGAAACTGGGCATGGTGGCGCACACCTGTAATCCCAATCCTTGGGAGGCTGAGACAGGAAGTTCGACGTCAGCAACTTGGTGAGGCCCTGCACAACTTAGCAAGACCCTTTTTCAAAATAAAAAAGGGCTGGGGGATATTGCTCAGAGGCAGAACATCCCTGGATTCCATCCCCAGTGCCAGACACGCGCGTGCGCACACATACACACACACGTGCACAGTAGCTGTGGCAGTGGCAGGAGATGCACAGGTTGACCCAGCACTTACCTTGCCCTTCTCTAAGATAGACATTTGTAGTTCAAAGCAAGACTGGTCTGGGGTGTTGGTGGCCCTCAGCCTGACGATATCAACATTACGGACCTACTCCCTGTGCCTAATCCCCCATATCTCACTTGTGGGAGATAGCCAGAGGCAGCCATGCAGGTGGCTCTCAGCACCTCTGGGTGCATGATCCTTAAGTGTGCTTCTCCCGTGAGCCCCTCCTGTCCATGTTGGCTAACACATTACACGAGGGCCTCTTGTGGCATCACTCGTGTGTGTGCTTAGCTTCTAAGGGACTGCGGGCTTGTTTTGGAGAAGGCTGGGGTTGGGTGCTGCTAGCGGCGGGAGAGCTCTCCGTTCTCTGCTCCTGCCGTGGCGAGGTTGGATTCGCATCTGCGTTCTCCAGAGTCGCTAGGAGCAGTGGACCTCTCGCTGGCCTTTGATTCTCACATTGATGTTTTGGGAAGGCACGGACACGTGACTTGTACCTGATTTCCCTGCATGGTGCCAAGATGCGGCCCATGCCGAGCTTCATAAGGAGTCGGCTCTGGGCTCTGCCCTTCAACGATCACATTTCAGCCTACACGGGCCCTTCGTATTTCCTCAGAAGTTACTCTAGCGAATAAAATTCTTTCTTAAGGGCTGGATGCTTTGAAGGGGAGTCCATTTTTCTACATAGTGTAGTTAATTTCATCTTCTACATTTTCTACAGCAAAGGTCGGTGATCCTTTGTAGGACCCCAGGGGACAATCTGAGTAGCAGGGTGGCTCCCGTGACTGGCTGGGGTGGTGGCCGTGGCCTTGACGGCCAAGCCCTCACCTTGACATGTGTGACGTAGCCCCTCTCCCAGGCCCTGCAGTGTGGCCCACAGGACGATGTGCCAGCTCCAGGGCAGCAGCATGGTGAGGCTAGCCAGATGATGGCGGGGGGGGGGGGCGCACGCGCCTGTGTGTTGGGACACATGAGTTCCACTGTTTGAGATGAGTGTCTTTTAAGTTGCCTTTGCAACTTAAACCTAGTGACTATTTTAAGAGTAAATCTGAACCAACTAGATTTTAATATAGTATATACAGCTATATTATACAAATCAAATGCTAGTCTGATTATGAAGCAGCAACTTTGAGCTTATTTTTCAAGATCATGGATGGTTTAACTTGTTGTAGAGATTGGCAGCAGCATACATTAGGCAGTGTAGCCATCGAGAAAGCTCCGATGAGGCAGCGAGGAATGAGGACGGTCATCACGCGTGTTGGTTGAACATGTTCCTTTTTCTTTTGCTTCAGTTTCCACGGGCTCCCTTGCTCAGCAGTATGCGCACCCTAATGCTAACCTGCACCCACATACTCCACATCCTCAGCCTTCAGCCACCCCCACCGGACAGCAGCAAAGCCAGCACGGTGGAGGCCATCCCGCACCCAGTCCTGTTCAGGTGAGGCGCCACACAGTCCGAACACACGGCATGGCCACTCTCAGGCTGCGGCGCGCAGCCATGCCCTGTGGGGGGAGGTGGGGTTTTTATAAAATCATCTTAAGGTATATAGTGAGACTAAGGTGATTGGCTAAGCTTTGGAAACTTATTAATGTTGAAAATCTAATTTAATGTAAACTTTGTAACTTAACATAAAGCAAATTCCTATTTGCTTGGGAGTTCATTTCATTCCTAAAGTATATGTGATGAGGTTTTGGGGGGTTGGTTTTTTCCTATTAGCCTCTTAAATCAGTCAGTTCCCTAGGGCAGTGGTCTTTTTTTTTTTTTAAGTGGTATTGGGGATTGAACCCAGGGGCATTCTACCTCTGAGATCCACCTCCAGCCCTTTTTATTTTTTATTTTGAAACAAGATCTCACTAAGTTGCTGAGGCTGGCTTTAACCTGCGATCCTCCTGCCTCAGCTTCCCAAGTACTGGGATTACAGGCGTGCGCCACTATTCCTGGCTGCAATAGTCTTGTTGAAGCTGGGCGTGGTGGCGCACGCTTGTAATCCCAGTACCTGGGAGGCTGAGACCGGAGGATCCGGGTACTGCCAGCCTCAGCTCCTTAGTGAGGCCCTCCGCAACTTAGTGAGACCCTAATGCCCCTGGGTTCAATCCCCGGTACTGCAAAAAAAAAAAAAATAGTCTTGTTGACCTCTGCCAGTCTAAGAGTCCGGGTTTAGCACCCCAGAAAGGAATGTCTCTGGATAGGCCTGCTCCTATCCCCGCTCGTCCCCTGGACTTTCCTGTGCTCTCATCTCAGAGAGCCCTGGGGAGCCTGTTTGCAGAGCTCAGCTCTGTGTGTGGCGTTTACCTGCTTCTCATTCAAGCTTTTCTCTCCATTCTCTCCGATTGCCTCGCAGCACCATCAGCACCAGGCCGCGCAGGCTCTCCATCTGGCCAGTCCACAGCAGCAGCCAGCCATTTACCACGCGGGGCTCGCACCAACCCCACCCTCCATGACACCTGCCTCCAACACGCAGTCGCCACAGAATAGCTTCCCAGCAGCACAACAGACTGTCTTTACCATCCACCCTTCTCACGTGCAGCCGGCATATACCAGTCCACCCCACCTGGCCCACGTGCCTCAGGTAAGCCAGCGCTGGCCTGCTTTCTGTGAAGACCAGTAGGGTATGGCGGTCGTCAGACAGTGCAAATCCCAGAGCTCTCCAAGCTAGAAAACCCTGTGTGTGGTGCATTTGCCTGTCTCCTTTCCCCGCTCAGTACACGTAATCTGGCCCTCAGTGAATGTTGGTGTGGTTTGTACTGGGATCAGTGAACTGCTTACTGGTCAGTCCTTCAACGTTTCCCAGCTGAGACCTTGGGAATATCTTTGACTCTGGAATGCACCCAGTCCTCCTTTCCTTTCTGTGTCCGCTTTGCTATGTCTATATAGCTTCACCACTATATATATGTGTGCATATATATATAGACATCCCTCCCCACATACACACGGAAGCCTGGCAGGACTCGAAGGCTTTCATGGAGTCTCAGGTCTCTGAGACTGCACTGGGCCTGTTAGCTTGAATGTTAGTCACATGAGTTCTAGAGACTTCTTCCAGTCTTCCCTGGTTTTCTCCCTCCATGTGCTTTGACCACGTGTTGTCCTTGAGAAGTATCAGCCTTGTGCCTTGTTGCAGTGTAGCCGGCGTTGAAGCACCAGGTGTTCCCGTTCTTCTCACAGAGCAGCCCTGGAAGCGCTTTGGAGCTCGCTTTGAGCGGCAGCTTCCAAAGGTTGAAAGGTGTGGTTGCCGTCTGCCTCAGCTGCTGGCGGAGGGCCAGTGCAGGCCAGGGCCAAGTTGGATTGTTAAGAGAAGGAGCTGCCCTGAGGTTGGGCTCTTAGCTGTGCTGGAGGCCCTCCCTGGAGCTGTGAAGGGTGTACTGGCTGAATTTGATGGCTACTTTCAGCATAGAACTCTCTTGGGTGGGTCTGAAGAGACCCACCTCACTGAATTCCACTTCCTGTCAAACAGTGTGCCAGCGAGGCCCTGGCAAGGTGTGGCTAGAGACGCGTGCAGTTGGCGCGCTCGGGCTACGTGTGAGCAGCGTCGCCCTCACCCTGCAGTGGCAGTCAGCTCTGGGCGCAGGACGGTGGTTGGTGTGCTCTGGCAGGGGGGCGGTCTGGCCGGGGTGGCCAGCGTGCTCTGGTGGAGTCAGCTTCATGACAGCGGGGCCTGTAGGTGTCCAGCGGAGACGTATGTGTGTGAGTTGGGGTTTCCAAAAACCTCACTTTTGTGCTTTTGTGCAGAAAGAGCAAAAAGGTGCAAGGAAGCCCAAATACGCCATGGTCCCAATTGAATACGTGAGAGAGTAAAGGCAGCGTTTCATTTAAGGTTTATGGTCTAGAACAGCGCGCAGTATGTGAAGCAGGAAATGCAGGCTCTTCCTGGCCCTGTAGGGTCTGGCTCTTGGGGCTGACTAAAGTCTCTCCCACTTGAACCTGCTATCTGTCACTTGATACAGGGGCCCTGGGCTGGCCCAGATAGTTCCAGATGACTCCTTCCCATTGCACTGGAGCCATCACCTGCAGCCTCCTCCTCCTCCCGCTCATCATTGTACCTTTTAGAGAGTCCAGGGCCCGAGCATCTTAACTGCCTGCGGAGCAGCCGCAGGGGGGCAAGCGAGGGAAGGCTACGAGCCCGCACGACAGTCCTGCTGACCATGTAGTGATCTGCTTTCCTATTTGAAAGGGACGTTCTCGTACAAGGACTTCAGACCCCATGGAAAGCCTGATTCTGAAGCACCACTGTAGCTCACGTCATGATAAGCTAAGCTGCCCTGGGACCAGGGCCTGCTCTTCGTGAGGACCTTGCCCCACACATAGAATTCAGAGATCAGAAATGTTGGCGACCAGGTCATTGCAGCCCTGATGTTTACCCAGGCTTACATGGTGCCTGCTCCCAAGCCCTACAGAATCTGCTAAGAGGTGAACCAGGGAGTGTCCCCGGAGGAGAAAGGGGCCCTGAGGCCCACCCTTGCCCTTTCCTGAGAGTCTCAGCCCAGTGAAAGGAACACAGTTGACATGTTGTTTAAGCCGGAGATGTTGCCTGTATGCGTAAAAGAGCTCTCTGTTTCAGGCTCATGTACAGTCAGGAATGGTTCCTTCTCATCCAACTGCCCATGCGCCAATGATGCTAATGACGACACAGCCACCCGGCGGTCCCCAGGCCGCCCTCGCTCAAAGTGCACTACAGCCCATTCCAGTCTCGACAACAGCGCATTTCCCCTATATGACGCACCCTTCAGGTGAGGCGTGTGTGTGCAGGGGCCGCCGGGACACCCCAAGCATTCTGCTCGCACAGGTCGAATGGCAGGCAGGGCCAGCGCTTCTAGCCCCTCCCTGGAGACTAGCGAGACCCGTCCAGGTGCACAGGAAGGACTGTGATGCTCAGTCAGTGTCAGGGCCTGAGGCTTCCAGGAGCCGAGTCTGTGTGTGTTCTGATGGTATACAGGATTTGGCTTGATGAGAAGCAGCAGCAGCATTCTGGGTAGCTGACGCATGCCTAGGACTCAGTTGGCCTTCCTTGTTATGATAGGCTGGGCAGGGCAGTGTGTTCCTTCCTGAGTCCCAACAGGCTGACACGTGGGGGGTGATGACCATGGCAGAGTTTGATTGTAGCTTGGAGAAGACTATGAGGAGCAAGTGCTGTGTGCGGACTGGTTTGAGTGTAGCAGCAGCGCCAGCCTACGCCTGACGGGGGAGGAGGCCCGCGATCGTGCTCGATGCTGGATGGCTGCCGTGGCGATATTTCAGTCTCACCTGTCACTCAAAGCAATACTGTGCTTGGCTGAGATCTGGGGAGGTTACATTAAGGCCTTCTCCCCTCCCCTGAACAGCAAGTCTTCTGGGAGTTTTATCTCAAGTGGTTTTACGTCTCACTGGTTTGTTTCTACCCCCCCCTTCACCCCTCCCCACCTTGGTGCAGATGGGCGGGGCAGTGAATGAACTTTGAGTCTGTTCAGCTAGCCCAGGATAGTTGACAGTTGTGTCTGCAGAGGCCCTAGGCTAGTGCGCAGTGCTGCCAGTGTTGTGTTTAAATACTCACTTTTCTTTTTTGCAGTACAAGCCCACCACCAACAGCAGTTGTAAGGCTGCCCTGGAGGAACCGAAAGGCCAAATCCCCTCCTCCCTTCTACTGCTTCTACCAACCGGAAGCACAGAAAACTAGAATTTCATTTATTTTGTTTTTAAAAAATATATGTTGATTTCTTGTAACATCCAATAGGAATGCTAACAGTTCACTTGCAGTGGAAGATATTTGGACTGAGTAGAGGCATTTAGGAACTTGTGGGCTGTTCCATAATTCCATATGCTGTTTCAAAGTCCCGCAAGTACCCCAGCTCTGCTTGCCAAAACTGGAAGTTAATTTATTTTTTAATGGCCCTTGAAAGTCATGAACACATCAGCTAGCAAAAGAAGTAACAAGAGTGATTCTTGCTGCTATTACTGCTATAAAAGAAAAAAAAAAGGAAAAAAATCAAGACTTGGAACGCCCTTTTACTAAACTTGACAAAGGTTCAGTAAATTCTTACCGTCAAACTGACGGGTTATTATTTATAAATCAAGTTTGATGAGGTGATCACTGTCTACAGTGGTTCAACTTTTAAGTTAAGGGAAAAACTTTTACTTTGTAGATAATATAAAATAAAAAATTAAAAAAAATTAAAAAATAAAAAAAGTTTTAAAAACTGACCCCAGGTTAGTGTGTGTGTTTAAGCTGCTGTGCTGCAGGACGCCGGCTCGTCGGGGCAGCAGGCTGGCGTGCACTTCGCACCCCGAAAGCAGTCGGCAGTGATGTTTCTTCTTCACCTGTAGCTCTGCTTCACGGTGTCTCTAGAAAAGACAAGACTGACATACTCTCTCGGGTGGACTAGCGGCCGGCTTCAGAAGGAGCAAGGCTGGCCAGAGTGGGGCAGCTCTGAAAGTCACATCCTCAAGCTGGCACTGATTCTGTAAGCTTCCTTTTTCTTATCTCTAGTGCATATGTTTTACCAGTAGGGGGCAAGAGACAGTTTTTGTTTGTTTGTTTTAAACTGCAGTAAAGCCTCATCTTGCACTATGGTACACTCTTGTAATCCCAGTACTTGGGAGGCTGAGACAGGAGGATCACAGGTTTGAGGCCAGCCTCAGCAACTTAGCAAGACCCTATTTTTTAAAAAAAGGCTGGAGGGTGTAGCTCAGTAGTAGAGCGCCCCAGTATTACAAAAAGAGAGAGAAGACAAAAAAAATCTTGAGGGCAGAAAGGGGCCGAAGGTATGAAGTTGTACAAAGCAGCCTACCTGTGCTAGAGACTGCTGATATTTGTTAATACCCCAAGTTGTGGGAGGAAGACAAAGGGGAAAGGCGAGTATTTGAGCAGGGTAAGAATTTTGTAGAGAATATAGTCATAATATAGCCTTCAAATACTGTGGCAACAAATCAAGATTCTAAAAACATTTTTAATTCACATATAGCAACTTGTACATTATAGCAAAATTTTCATTATTCAAGAATAAGTTACTTGTACAGTACATAAACAATACATAAATTTTTTCCAAATACCTTCTGCCTATCATGATACAAGATGAATCCACTCTCATGTTATCACAATGTGCTGCTTATTCCAACCAAACACTGGATGGCAGATGTGTCCTTGTTTTAAGAGGCAGTGGATAATATACTATCAAGATGTTAGTGCTAACATGACATTGGCGATAAAAGACTTAGCCCTGAATAAAAAGCGTGGAGTCTCAGGCAACCCCCAGGGAAGAGTTCGAGGCCTGGACAGATTAAGAAACTGTTATGTAAGAATAGTGTTCTCTGGCCCAAGATCTTAATGATTGCTATTCCTTTTTCCTACACGGTCCAGAAATGATCAAAGGCAGAAGATTTATACCAGATAAAGCCATATGGATTGCTGGTCTAAAATTCAAGGCAGGTTAGTTGACTTAATTCTTTGGTGCTGGTGACAGTTTGTAAGAAAGAGTTCACCAGGCAGATGAAGGACATGGCGGCGCTGGGAGCTGTCGGTTTACACTGTGGGCTTAAGTAGGGCTACCTGGAAGGACCCGACACTTACTGTCCAGTTTGGCGCGCAGCCTTGCTCTTAGTGGAAGTTGCTGGCATGGCCTCAGCTGCCAGCAGTGGTTACGTCAGGACTGGCTGCGGCCAGAAGGGTGCCTGCCCCTAGCTGGGGAGAATAGCCAGCCGTGCCGTGCCGTGCCGTGCTGTGCCGACAGCTCCCGCAGCCGGCTGGACCTGCTGCAGAAAGGGATTACAGGCTTAGTTACTTTCCAGGCCTCGAGGTGCTTTTTGTCAGCATGTATCGAGGCTGTCCGGTAACTTGGCACATCTAGACAGGAAGCATTCGAGGGCTGGGAGGCTCCAGTGCCCGTCAGATTCCTTGCAGTCAGTGGGTTGGGGCTGCTAGGTTGGCAACAGCTGGCCTGCCGCTCGGCACTCCCTGAGGGGTGTGTGCTGGCGAGGTGCTGAGGAGGGGAGCCCCTGAGTTTGAGGGTGTCTAAATTCCTTCCTACTTGGTTCACTATCCACCCAGCCCTTTGCTGCACAGATGAGAGAAACTCTGGACCAGCGACTTTCTCTTTTAAAAAAAGAAATCCAGAATATCACTTCTTCAGTTTGTACTTCTTAGCATTTATTTTCTAGAAATACCTGTTTATAGAAAATAAAGACAACTATCCTTAAAAAATGGACCACAGATTTGAATCAGTATTGGATCTGCTTTATGGTCCATGAAAACACTAAGTGTTTTCAGAGTGGTACACAGGTAGCAGCTTCCCCACGCCCCAGAAAGTTCTAGAAGTGAAAGTCTAACCTCTCAAAGTACAGAGAAGGACTTAAGCAGCCACGCCTCCCTCAGCTGAGGCAGTGAGTACTGTCAGTCTGTCGCCTGATTGATGGATCTGGGGATGTTGGGCTGTGCTGGTCTCCCAGTCTCCCAGAAGCCGCCGCGGTGAGCCTGCTGGATGCCCTGACCGGCGCTCCCACACCAGGACTCCACTGTCGCTGCCCCTTGTTTCCGAGCCTCCACACAGGAGAGTCTGGGCAAGCCAGGCCCTCAGCCCTGTCGCTTGTGCAAGGCAGGTGTAGGTGAAGGCCTGGCTGGGAGTGTGCGCGGGACACGGGCTGCTTCAGGTGCGGCGCCGGCCGGCTCGGAGTGCTGCCGTGGGTCCTACAAGTTTCTCATGAGCTATGGCACCAGGTTCCTAGCTTCCATTATGGCTCCAAAAAAAGCCTAAAGCCTACTTGTGGGGTAATTCCTAGGCCACTGGATGCCTAGGGCTCTGAGCCAGCCTGTTGGCCAAGGATTTACTAGGAAGGGGTCGGGAGCTCGTCTCTGCTTGTCCCTCCCCAGCCCCAGCCCCGTCGATCTAACTCCGTAAAGCGGCTGTAAACCAGAATCCAGTTTGTTTATAAGGCACCAGGGTAGAGCTGCTCCTTGCCACCCTCCTATTTCAGTAACTGCCTGAGTTTCCCTGAAAGGGCGACACACGTCACTTCTCTACGTGTAGGGAGGGCCGGGCTGCTCAGCAGCGGGGGACTGTCCTGAGAGCGCCGGCCGGCCCTCGAGCAAGCAGGTGTGCAGAGCTGCCCTGACGGCGGAAGGCCGGTGCTGGTCGAGCAGTGCAGTGAGCAAGGGTTTCATTTTGAAACCTGAATCCTTTACAAAATTAATCTGAGGTAAAATGTTTAAAATCATTTTTGATCTTTAGCTTGTCTCTGACAGAGCTTTTGTCCTAAAGCTGAATAGAAGCAGGAGTGGTCACCTGTGGCGTGGACATGTGGACCTGCCACGGGACTGAAGCTATGATGGGAAACCATGCGAGAATCCAGGGCTTGTTAGTGTTTTGGGCTTCCTGTTGAACCCCCCTCCCCCCGTAGAAAGCCTGTCATCAGCCATGGCAGTGTCAGTGAAAGAGAGAACAAGTTTCCACTGCCAGCTCCAGCCGGCCCTCGCTCGCCTGAGCGCCGGGACTGGTCTCAGGCCAAGGGCAAGAGCTAGTGGTGCCTGCAGACAAGAACTACACCTGCAGGTGAGGAGGAAGCCAGGTGCCGGCGGAACTCACAGGAGGCCCTTCAACAGGCCGAATAGAGGGCCACTCCAGACTGGGAGGAGCAGTTGACAGTGTCCCTTAAGTCTCTCTCTGCGAGGAAGGAAAGAGCATACATTCACAAGTCCACGCTTCTGCTCGTGCTCCTGGGCGTCTCTGGAGGCCTGGGTCCCTCGCTGCCTGTCAGAGAGGTGTGTACTGGTTGTCTATGGCCCGCAGGTGGCCCCGGGAGGACGAGTCCATTTCGTAGTCTGAGTCCTGGGCGTGCCCCACAGGCTCGGTCTCCAGGTGTCGCAGGCTGTCAGCCAGTTCCTCGGGTGAAGGCACCAGGTGGAAGATCTGCTCTGGGGGGGACGCTTGGCCTGGGAGACCCTCTGGGCCGAGCCCCCGGGGACAGCCAGAACTGCTGAGGTGGGGAAGGCTGAGCTCTGACTCCCAGCAAGGGAGGGAGAAAGGGAAGAGGACAGTGTTGCCGGAACCTAGGATGAGTGAGCGAGAGAGCACGCGTCAGCCTCTGCACTGGTGCTTGGCCCGCAGCAAGCTTGCACCCTCTACGGCACCCTCCCCGTGCAGCCGCCCCTCAGCCACGGGCCTTGGTGTCACACCTGGTGGCTGGGAGACGACTACCACATAGCTGGAGAGCCGGACGTCGCAGGCAGCGCCACACTCTAGCGGGATGGGCGAGCGCTGGAAGTGCCGCAGCATGTCCACCACCGAGGGGAAGTGCAGGTGCTGCACGCGGCACTGGCCCCGCTCCGTGAGCGCCAGGCGCAGGTGCTGCGGGACAGGGAAGGCAGGCTCGCACTGGCCCCCGACCCGGAGCTCCGGGAGGTGGGCGGGCCCCCCTGCCGGTACCTTGGCTCTGCCCTGGAAGTTGAAGGTGAGCACATACTCCCCGCGCCGGGACTCGCTCTGCCGCACCAGGAATACACCGTGGGCATCTGGGCCCCGCAGCTGGACCAGCTGGGCTGCTTGCACTCTGGAGATGGGGCCATGGAACCAGGGGTAGCAGGACAGGAAATGATCCGTTTTCTGGCAGACGGGGTCCAGCAGCCCCCCGGGTGAAGCGGCTGATGTGGAAGAGGAGTTAGAGGTGACCTATGTGGTCTTGCGTGTCCCTGTGCCCAGAGGACAGGGCTGCCCACTCACCTTGGTTTAAGGAATCCGTGCTTCCCTGTGGGGAGCTGGACGTGCTGGGCCCTGGGGCCGAGGGAGCCTGCAGCTCTGCCTCTGTGCTCTCCAGCCTGCCAGGGAAGAGGTGGGTGAGGAGGGGCCAGCAGGCGAGGGCGCCGGGCGGGCAGGCAGGGCAGGGGGCTCACCCTCGGCCTGCGCTCTCCCGGAGCTCAGCCATCCATGAGTTCAGCTGCTGCTCGTCTCCGACCTCAAAGATGATGTCGGTCCGGTCCTTCACCTGGCAAAGAAGGGGGCAGCTGCGTGGGTCTGAGGAGCGTGTTGCCCCAGAGTGTGAGGACCCCGTGGCTCACCTTGAGCACAAAGGTGTAGAGGTTGTCCGGCATCTCCAGGCGCGTGCATCTTCGGACCTCCTGGATGCTGGAGCAGGCTGTTTGGAGCTTGGGCTTTGAACTCTAGGAGAACAAGAGCAGGCGCTGGAGTCCTCTCCCTCTCCCTGATGGCTGCCCCCACCCAGGCCTCGAGTTTGCTGCTCCCTTGAGTGTTCCTGGCACCCTTGGCCAGCAGCACCTTTTGTGTGTGTGTGTGTGTGTGTACTAGGGACTGAACCCAGGAGTACTCTACCTCTGAGCTATACCCGCAGCCCTTTTTATTTTTATTTTGAGCCAGGGTCTCACTAAATTATCCAGGCTGACCTTGAACCTATGAGCCTCCTGCCTCGGCCTCCTGAGTTGCTGGGATTACAGGCGTGCACTACTGTACCCGGCTCCCAGTAGACACCTATGCTGGCTGAGGGCCAGCCCTCCCCGCCCCTTCCCCTGGACCCATGACATTCCAGTCGTGACATCCTTCCCCTAGCTTGTGGTGGAACAGACCCTGCCCGCTGAAGTGGCTGCTCAGCCTGTCCTCACACCAAACCTGCTAGCATGGCTCCCCAGATCACCAGTCAGCTGCAGACATCGGACATGGGGCTGCGGGGGGGGGGGGGAGACCACCTCCTGGTCCTCACTGACCCTGGCTGCAGCTGGGGCGCCCTCCAACCGAGGACCAGCTGCTTGGGGGGAGCTTCCTCAGGAGGGAGCTCCCCCTCGGTGCCCTCCACTTCCTCTTGTGATGAGATTGGTGAGATTGTCTCTCCGGGTCATGCGATACAGGGGAAGGAGCCAGACACGAGGGGAGTACACAGAGCAGCTGCCTGGGTTCCCTTCCCTCCAGCCTGGGGTGCCGCCGAGCCAGCAGAAGAGGGTGGGGTAGAAGCCAGGCCAGCCCAGAGGCAAGCTCCTGCTACTAGGGCTGCAGTGGTGGTGCACATCCGTGATCCCACCACGCGGGAGGGTGGCAAGTTTTGAGGCCAACCTGGGCAACTTAGGGAGACCCATTCACAAAAATAAAGGGCTAGGGGTGTGGCTCAATGGTAGAGTGCCCCCGGGTTCAATTCCTTGTACACACACACACACACACACACTACAGGAGTCCACCCCCAAACCACACACTTAACTGCCTACGGGTACCTCTGCAGAACGATCCTGAGCTAGTGAGCAGCTGCTGCCCACCCGCCCCGCAGAGGGACCCACGGGAACTGGGGGGCTGGTCAAGCCCGGCCCTCCTGCCCCTCCCAGTCAGGGTCTCCTGGCCCTGCCCGGCACTGCAGAGCAGAGCTGACTGGCAACTTCGGGCTTTACTGAGAGAGCTTGCGTTACTGGGGAGGGAGGGAAGCTGAAGTCGCACAGCTGTCCTGGCACCACCAGGGGTTTCTCACCCCCACAGCCAGGATGGGCCAAGGGCACTCGTGGGCTGCTTTCAGAGCCAGCCCACCTCGCAGAGCCTCCGTTTCCTGCCTGCCTCCCCACCTTCGGCGTCACTGGAGGAAGTGGGCCAGGCTGGGGGGGGTCTTCCGCTCGGTTCCGCTCGGGCCTGCTGCCCGTGTGAGCGCGATGAGCCGGCAGTGCGGCTGGTTTCGCTCTGACTGGGACCTGGGTGCCAGCTCCGCTGTGGTGGAGGAACTGCTGAGCAGGCGGGGGGGGGGGGGGTTCTGCCTCCCTCGGGTGGCCCTGGCTGCCACCTGCCTGCAGCCCCGAGCGCAGGTCACTGAGGAAGGAAGGACCAGCGAGCCTATCTGCTTGAGCTACTGAGGAGACAGAGGCGATGGCACAGAACCTAGGGCTGTGTGAACAGGGACAGGAACATGTGAGGGGCCTCAGGTGCCCCTCACCTACATGCCCTCTACCTGCCACAAAGGTTAAGCTTGAGCCAGCTGTGGTGGTGTGTGTGTCATCCCAGGACTTGGGAGGCTGAGACGGAGGATCTCAGGTTCAAGGCCAGCCTCAGCAACTTAGTCCCTCCCTGTTTCAAAATAGCCAGGCGTGGTGGCGCACACTTGTAATCCCAGTACTTGGGAGGCTGAGACAGGAGGATCGCAGGTTCATGGCCAGCCTCAGCTACTTAGCGAGGCCCTCTGCAACTGAGACCCTGTTTCAAAATAAAGAATAAAATGTTGGGCTGAGGGTGTAGCTCGGAGGTAGAATGACCCTGGGTTCAATCCCTAGTACTGCAAAAAAAAAAAAAAAAAAAGCCGAGCATGGTGGTGCATGCTTGTTAATCCCAGTACTTGGGAGGCTGAGACAGGAGGATCACAGGTTTACGGCCAGCCTCAGTAATTTAGGCCCTCGGCAACTTAGTGAGACCCTGTTTCCAAATAAAAAATAAAATAGATCCAGGGGTGTAGCCTGGAGGTAGAAGGCCCCTGGGTTCGATCCCCAGAACCCTACCCCCAGTAAAAGGTAAAGCCTGGTCAGCAAGTAGCTGTTCCCTTGACCCACCTTTTTTTTGGGGGGGGGGGGACTGGGGATTGAACCCAGAGTCTCCACCTTCCAAGTGCTGGAACGCAGGCATGCCACTGGGATTGGTGATCAGAGTGGCTGCACCACTTCAGGCAGCTGTGGTGTGAGCAGGTGGCGCCCGCCACGCCCGCAGCGTCCACTCCTGGGAGCACCATGCTCAGCTCCCAGCTCGGCCTGCTGTCCTGTCCTGCCACTCCAGCAGGAAGGACCCACTGCCGCATTCTGGCTGCTGGGAGCTCAAGTAAGAGGTGTGGGCAGGCGGCCCTGACACTGCAGCCTTCTAAACTCGAGATTTAATCCAGGGGCATTCTACCTCTGAGCTACACCCCCAGTACTTATTTTAAATATTTCATTTTATGTGTGTGTGGTGCTGGGGATGGAACCCAGGAGCATTCTATCTCCAAACCACACCCCTGGCCTATTTTATTTTTTATTTTGAAACAGGGTCTCACTAGGTTGATGAGAGTCTCACTACTTGCTGAGGCTGTCCTCAAACCTGCGATCCTCCTGTCTCAGCCTCCCAAGTACTGGGATTAAAGGCGTCCACCACCACACCTGGCCTATTTTCTTATTTTGAAACAGGGTCTGAGTTACTGAGTCTGGTCTTGAACCCGGGATCCTCCTGTCTCAGCCTCCCACTAAGTACTGGGATTACAGGCAAGCGCCACCATGTCCAGCTCAGAGCTAGCCTTTTTGCAGCTACCTCGCTCCTGGGTTTTACAGTTGTGTCACCCCCACAGGTATTCGGCTCCAGCCGTGACCCTGCCACTTTCTTTTTTTTTTTGCAGTACTGGGGATTGAACCCAGGGGCATTCTACCTCTGCGCTACACCCCCGGCCCTATTTTTTATACTTTATTTTGAAACTGGGTCTCACGAAGTTGCGGAGGGCCTCACTGAGGAGAAAGGGGGGTAGAGAGAGAGAGAGAGAGAGAGCGCTGAGGCTGGCCGCGAACCCAAATCCTCCGGTCTCCACCTCCCAAAGTACTGGGATTACCAGCGACCCTGCCACTTTCTATCCAACCCCGGCAAGGGGCTCAGCCCTCCTTCACTCCTCAGTTTTGGCAACTGCGAGGCACTCCTTCGGGGCTGCTGTGGCAACAGGGTGAGCCAGTGCTGCCGACAGGCCTGCCCGGAGGCTGGGGAGCGGCTCCAGTGGCAGAGTCCACACAAGGCTCAGGTTCCATCCCCAGTACCACCAACAACAAAAGTCCTGCCCGGGCAGCAGGTGTTTGGGCGGGATCAGGCCTGCGCATGGCAGCAGGGCTCTGGGCACACACCCGCTCACGCTCCCCTCCCCGTCACCCCCTTTTTGTAACATGCTCTGTACCAAAACGCACACGGTACCCACCCCGGCCATGGTGGCAGGGAAACGGGTGGGACGCACGCCGAGACGGTGGGCTTCAGCGCCCACGAGCGAAGCCGGGCTGCTCAGTGGACGACGCTGCACAGGAAGTCCCCTGTGCGCCTAAGTGCCAGCCAAGACCTGGCTCTAGGTTTGTCGTCTCTTGCCCCTTTCCAGAGACAGAAACACTTGAAAGAAGGGCCGTTCCCGCCAGCCCGAGGGTCTCGCTCCCTAGGGCCGGTGATCCCCCACGCCGACACCTGGGAAGGCCACCTGCCACGCTTCTGTGTGTGAGGGGACGGCCCGAGGGCCGACGCGCCTCACCCTGCCGGGTCCTGGGCGCCTGGCAGGGAGGTGAGGGGACGTGCAGCTACAGTGTCGTGGGGGGCAGCTCCAAGGCCCGTGTGCAGGCGGGGCCCCTGGGACACTTGCACAGCAGGCTGCTGGTCACGCGCCACCTCGGGAGGCTGGAAGGAAGGAGGACAGCATCTGATCCCCACGCCCGTGGCGGCCTCATTCCAGCCCCGCTGGGCCTCCCAAAGGCCGCCCGCCACAGCCCGCGGTGACCAGCGCCTGCGGCCTCGCTCACTCTGCTGGGTGGGACGGCGCTGACTAGAGCCCCGGTCTCTTCGGTGACTTGGGGACAAGCAAGCAGGTTCTGCTGACCCAGGAGAGCCCTGTCACAGCCGGCTGAGTCCCCACCTCATCCGGAGCAGGGAATGGCTGCTGCCTATTGAATGAACATTGTTATGGGAAACACTTTAATGACGTCTGACTGGTTGACATCAAAAAGCCAACCAACCTAAAAAAAATAAAATGACCTGCCCTGTTCCAGAAAAAGGTTTGAGTCAGATCATAGTGGCAGCCAGGGAGAGCTGGGAGGGAGACACCTGCTGAAACAGACCAGAGTCCCACTCGACACAAAGTGGCCGCCGAGCGTCCTGGCAGCCCGGGCAGAGGCGCGCCAAGAGGCCAGTTGCTTGTGCATGGAGTCAGGCCACCGCACAGCCCATCGAAAGGTCTGAGAAGTCCCGCAGCAGAGAAACCTGTTGCACCCATGCGTTCCCCAGACTCCCATCCCAAGGTAAGAAGGGGTCGAGGTGAAGAAGGTCCTCATCTTACAAACGCTGCTGGAACACGGTTCCTTTTGGCCGTCCTGAGGTGGACGGCACCTGGTGAAGGCCTCCACGCGGCAGCCCCGGGGTCCCGGGTTAAGTCCCGCTCTGCTCCTCTGTGGATGGGGACGCCCCTCCTAGCCTCGTCTCTAGTAAACAGACAAGTGTCACCACCCTCCAGTTAGAAACTGGCCAGTGTGTGCAGGGACCCTGGGCTGTGGAAGCTCCAGGCCTGGGGACAGGCCGCTGCCTCAGCACCCCCCACCTCTGGGTCTCAGCCAGTGGCCATGTCTGCTGAATACACCCCAAAGTGGAGGGCTGGAGGGAACGCGACACCCAGAGAGCAGGGCACACAGGCCCACCCATGCCCCTCTGGAGCCCTCCTGGGCGCCGGCCAGTGGCTCGGAGTGTGGCACTCACGACATTGCAATCCGTCTCCAAGAGGGAGTCGCAGAGTGAGCACGGTGTCATGGAAAGAACGACGCAGTGGGACCCGGGAGCCGGAACATTCCAGAGGAAAGGAGTCCTGGATGTCATGTAGCTTGGTTTACAGGGGAGAAAACCGGGAGCCTCTCATGACCCCCCATGGCCCACAGTACTTCTGGGGGACTGATCCCAGCATGGGGCACACTCAGCCCTGGGTGGCACGTGGGGGGCGAGTGCTGGGCAGGGAGGCCAGGCGCCCCGGAGACTTTGGGGGAGGGCATGGCCCAGCCCGCCAAGGCATGAGGGTGGACCCTGGGTCCCGAGGGAACCCCACTGTGGGGCAGGGAGTGAGGCTGAGCCCGAGGTGGGAGTGGCGGGATGAGCCGCAGGGGCCTGCTGCGCCCAGGTCAGCTGCTTCCCACCCACCTGTGGCCCAACTCGCCCAGAGCCCCGGCTCGCCCGGTCGCACGGCCACTCTGCTCCAGCTGCGTCCGTGCGCCTTTCGTTCGCCGGGCCCAACGGGGCACAGGCATGTCAACCTGCCACCTGCTCACTGGTGGACTCAGGTTGAGCCAGTGTGACCAGGCAAGGAGGGGACAGGGCGGCTGGGAGGAGGGCTGGGGCGTGTGGCCCTGCCTGGCAGCAACAGAGGACCTCCACTGCAGGCAGGACACAGAAACCGCGCAGGTCACCTGCCCCGCCGCAGAGGGAGGAGCCGGCCGCGCTGGCAGCTCTGTGCGCCCCAGCCTCTCCGCACAGACCCCGCGAGTCACAGTGAGTCGCTGCCCGCACCGCCCCCTCAGCTTGTCGCCAGCCACAACTTCCTGACACACAGCTGCCTCATCTGCCCTCTGTGGGGAGCCCCCTAGGGCTTGGGGCGGCAGGTATCTGAGGAACTCGCTGGCCTGGGTTCCGGCTCGCCTGGGGACGAGCTGAGGCCAGGAGCCCGGGTTGGCACTCTGGTTGCAGGGGGCTGCTGCCCCGGGCCTGTCCCCCGCACCCGCCTCCAGTGTCATCCCGCTCTGCGTCCTTCCCTAATCTGTGAAATGGGAGCAGAAGCAGAACCTGCGCTTGCTCCTGCTGCGGGCCACCTGCTGTCCTCGAGTCCTCATGGCCGTGTCTCCCCCATGGGGGCGCAGGAAGGGTCAGAAGCTCCAGGAAAGCCGGCGGGTCATCCTGCCCTTGCCCAGTCACCCCGACACGACATCCTGGCGCAGGAGCCCCCCTCCTCCAGACGCTACACGACGTCCGGTCGTCCCCGGGAGACTTGCCTGGGCAGTCGCCCACGGTGCCAACCATTGCAGCAGGAGCGGGGGGCTGGGGTGTGGCTGACGCCCCAACCGTGGGCGAGCGTCCGCAATCCCGAGGCCCCCGCGTCAGAAGGAAGCCTGCAGCAGGACACGATGCCCTCAGATGCCGGAGCCACCTCCCCACAGACACAAGACCCCGTGACAGCCAGGCGGGTTCCCTCCGGAGACAGGCGCCCTGGCCCCGCGTGGAGGGGCGCGTGCTTCTGCTCTGCGCAGCCTGCGGGGGGCTGGACCCAGTGCTTGGGTGGCCATGGCTTAAGAGAATCGGGAACCCTTCCTCCCTCCTCAGCTGTGCCGCCCTACGGGACATCTACGTGGGACACCGTCCCAGCCAAACCTGCTCTCAGGCGCCAACACAGTGAAGCCACCTTGGGGACCCTGGAGCGTGGCATGCGGCCCCCAGCCTCAGGAGGCCCCCGCTACTCGAGACCAGACCTGCAGGTGCTCAGACAGCACACGAGGCCCAGCCAGGCACCAGAGTCGCCTGCCAGCTGTGGGTGACCACGCCCTGCAGGATCCTGCTGTGACCATGACCGGCCTGGCCAGCATCTCCACGTGCGGCAGGCTCTGTGCCTCTGCCGGCCACAGTGCCAGGCTAACCCGGCGGTGAGTGATACCGTGGGGGTCACAGCCCCCTCCCACCCTCCTGAGCACCACCAGCTGGGGGAGACCTGGCCAGCACTGTGGCTCCACGTGGTTAGGACAGAGCGCCACCCAGCCTTAGGCAGGGTGTGCACCAGGGGAGGGACTCCCCACGGCCAGCACCCCAAGCCCAGGCAGCCACTGCTGCCTTCCAAGAACGATGATTCAGAAGAAGAGGGGAAAGCGAGAGCCTGGGTGGCAGGGGCTTCAGAGAGGGGAGGGGAAGGGGCTCCCAGCCACCGAGCCCTGCACAGCACAACGAGTCTCACATCCTAGCTACCTGTAGCTCGAGTTTACTGAGCACTTACTACATTTGTGCGGGGCCTTGACATGCACCACCATACTGACACCGCCCAGCAACAGGGAATCGCCCCAGCCACTAAGAATAGGGCCAGTGGACTAACCACTAACAAGGGCCATGCGTGGTGGCGCACACCTGTAATCCTAGCACTCGGGAGGCTAAGACAGGAGGATCACAGGTTCGAAACCAGCCTTGGACTGGACGTGGTGGCGCACGCTTGTAATCCCAGTACTTGGGAGGCTGAGACAGGAGGATCTGGGTTTGCGGCCAGCCTCAGCTACTTAGTGAGGCCCTCCGCAACTTAGTGAGACACAGAATGCCCCTGGGTTCAAACCCCAGTTCAAGGTAGAGCACTCCTGGGTCCCATCCCAAGTACCAAAAAAAAAAAAAAAAGAATAAAAAATAAAAAGCCAGGTGTGGTGGCACACGCTTGTAATCCCAATACTTGGGAGGCTGAGACAGGAGGATCACCAGTTCGAAGACAGCCTCATCTACTTAGACTCTCATCAACCTAATGAGACCCTGTTTCAAAGTAAATAAATAAATAAATAAGTAGGGCCAGGGGTGTAGCTTGGAGGTAGAATGCTCCTGGTTCAATCCCCGGTACAAAACAAAAAAAAGAGGTTCTTGAAAACTATTTTAAAATACCAAGGTTCACGCCACAGGACACGAGAAGCAGGTGAGACCACAGTGCGCGGGGCCAGTCCCCCCTGGGCAGTGAGCCCCCGAGATGCAGCCAGGGTGGGGTAGAGAAACTGTGAAGACGTGTCCCGGGCGGGCGGTGGCAGCTACTCGGCTACTGTTTTAACTTCTGCTGCTCTGTGGATGGAAACGCGGGAGGCCCAGGCAAGAGGACGGTTTCCTAGAGTACACACAGCCTCAGAGAGGCCGGCACAGGCCTCCGTCCAAACGGCTCCCCAGAATGAGACCCCCATGGGGTGCAGGGGTGCACGATGGGGGCGGGTCCCCAGGCCAGGACCTGATGTCCCCCAGCAGTCGGGGTACGGTGACCTCCTCCCAGCCCCGAGAGGAGATGGGAAGAGGGCGCCTCCTGCCCTGGGGAGGCGGCCCCCCCTGCCCGCAGACCTTCTCGTGCGCTCGGTTTCTTTTCCATTCACAAAGCCGTGGGCGGGGACTTCCAGGGACAGAGAGTGGGCCACTGGGCTCCAGCTGTGCCTGCTCCTGCTGGCTGGGGGTGCTGCCATCCCAGGAGGGCACCCGGGAACCCACCTCTAGGAACTGGGGACACAGAGAGCCCCTCCCAGCACCAAATTTGGCTCAGAACCACCTAGCAAGGCCGATGCTGGCATCCCATTTTCCACAATGAGAAACTGAGGCTCAGAGAGGCCAGATTCTCAGCCCGGAGCCACACAGCAAAGACACAAAGCCAAGAGTGAGCTCGAGGCCGCCACCCTCCCTTCGGCAGTGCCCACCCATCTGTCCTCAGACTCTGTCCCCAGCCACCAAGCCCGCCCACCCAACAAGATTACAAGACGAACTTCCAGGAAGAAAGCGGGCCCCAAGGAGCGGCGGGGGGTCACCAGGATGGCGCTGCCCTCCCCGCCCCCTGGATTCAGTACTTTCTAGTCCACGGATTCGTAGAATTTGAGCTGAAAGGAAGGGCAGATAGCATCTGCCGCGGTTTCGGCGCGGTCGGGGGTTTCTTCTGAGCAGCAAAGCACCTTTTCAAAATCGATTTTACACGGAACCCCAACAAGGCCAGGTGGGGCTGCCTCTCCCCCCCCATCCAGCTCCGAGGGGGCCCTGCCCGTCCACAATCCCCGGGGATCTTCAGGCCTGCCGGGAGGTGGGGCTGGGAAGCCACGGGGGCGGGTGGGCACCGCCTGGGCCGAAGGTGGGGAACGGCGCGTCCTCCTATTAAACATGAGCCCAGCCCTGGTGCCCCCACATGGGACTGACCCCAGTCCTGGCCTTTCCACCCCAGCAGGGCCTCAGGCAGCTCTGGGCCTCTCGGCCTCAGTTTCCTCATCTGGGAGATGGCCTCATAACTCACAGGGTCTCTGGGAGGGAGGGGAATCCCTGGGATTTGGCAAATGGTGCCTATCACATGAGAAACAATAAGACCTCAGATGACAAGGACCAGGACACGGTGGCCGTCAGCCTCGGCAGGGCACCGAACGCGCCCAGGGACAGGTCTTTCCCCGGCCGCTCTTACTTGAGGAAACCGACACAGAGAGGCCAAAGCGCCTTTCCCGCGGGCCACGGTGTGGCAGGGGCAGAAGTGGGATGAAAGCCGGGCCTGTGGCCCCAGAGGCCGCCCACCGGCTTCCTGCCTCCGCCGCCTCCTCCCGCTCTGCCTCCGAGAGGAAACCGCCAGGCCCCGCCGCGGATGTCCCTTTCTTTCTGGTTCCTCTTTCCCACAGGCAGGGCCCCGGGCCACATCCAGCCTCCTCGGCCTGTAGGAGCGATGCGTCAGCCGGGGCTCGGGGGGCACCAGGGGGTTACCCACCTGCGGTTCCACGCCCACCTGGCAAACGCCAAGCCCACCGGGGCACCGAGGGGCCAGGGTCAGGGTGGCCTATGCCACAGCCCCAGCCTGTCCCCTGGCAGGCTCTGCTGCTGGACAGGAGCAGGGCAGGACAGCCTCGCAGCTTCCTCCTGGGATGGCTGCGGCTGGTGCGGGGTGGCACTCAGGGCTGGGCTGGCCCCTGAGAAGCCCCCAGCCCTCCTCCACCCCTCCGAGGGGCTGGGCATCGGAGGCCGCCAAGTCCTCCATGCCAGGGGTGGGCACTAGCCAGGCCTCGGCCTCAGCATACAGCCTGAACAGCAGGGGCCCCGGACAAGGGCCACAGGAGCCTTTGCTGGTCTGAGGCCCAAACTGTCCCACCTGGGAAGCCCCGCCCCCACCAGACGGCACCAGGGACAGCAGCAGCGGCATCTCCGAGGGCCAGGGCCAGTCCTGACCTCTCGGCCTGGAGGCCCTGTCCCTGTCCCTGCAGGGCCACCACTGACACCAGGGAAAGCGTGACTTCACCACGGGCCTCCTGTCCTTGGGAAACAGCCACAGATGCCTCCTCCAAGCCTGTAGCAGGAGGCGGCACACCCCTGCGCACCATGACAGGGCACTCCCTCCACCGCGTCCCTCGCGGTGGCTGCTGCCATCACCCTGCCATGTGAGGCTCCAAGTGGGGAAGAGGCAGGTCGGGGTCTAGTAGCTGGCCGGAGGCAGAGCCGAGACCCAGCTCTGGCCACCAGGCTCCGGCCACCAGGCCTGGGGCTTTGGCGGAAGCTGAGGCAGTGACTCCTGCGGTGCTTGAGCTCCGAGGCTCTTCCTGCATGGCGCAGCTGGCCTCATGGGTGACACCCAGACTTCACGGCAGCCACCAAGCCTAGGACAGCCACGAGGACCAGTGGCACCGCCCGCACCCTGGCCACCGAAGGGCAGAGCCTGAGGAATTTAACAGGGCCACCCGGGGCTCCCCCGAACGGGGGCCTGAGAGCACCTTCTGGCAGGAACAAAACTGTGTTCTAACGGCATGGCATGGAGGGGAGACTGAGAGCCGCCTCGCCTGCTCAGGCTCGGAGGATGCTAATCCGTCACTCGAGCCCAGGCCTACCGGCTCCTGCCGGCTGCTTCCCAGGCTGGCTACTTTAAGCAGAAGTCGTTTTTCAAAGGGAAGTTTATGGGGAGCAGAAGCTGATAGTGTGGCACAGGCCAGAAGGGTACTGGGGCCAGCGCTCACCTGTCACAGCCTTGAGACTTTCCACAAACAGCGAGAAAATGGTTTTTACCTGCATTTGCCTTTTCCCGACAGTGCCCGGCTGTGTCCGGAACACGATGCTACGTCCTCCACCCGCCCATGCTTGCCCCTGCACCCAGCACCCTCCCACCCAAGGGCCTTTGCCCGCGCTTCCTCCTGCGTGGGACCCAGCGCTCGGCCCATGCTCGCCCCTCAAGACTTCACAAGCCGGGCGCGATGGCGCACACTGGTAATCCCAGCACTTGGGAGGCTGAGACAGGAGGATCGCAGGTTCAAAACCAGCCTCGGCAACTTAAGACTGTTTCCAAATAAAAAATAAAATAGGGTGTTGCTCAGAGGTAGAAAGCCCCTGGGTTCCCCAGCACCACAAAAAAATAAAAAAAAAACACTCTCCACAAAACTTTGGCAATTAAGGCAGCGTGGGGCTGGCGTGAGGATGGACACACAGGCCAACAGGACAGAACCCAGTCTGGAAGCACACCCTCATAGAGGGACACTGCCTCCCGGAGGGAGGGCACTGCAGCCCAACAGGGAAAAGTCGGCCATGCCTGCGGCTGCTGAGGAAGGAACACTGGCATCCCTACCTCACACCAACACAATGCTTAGACCGCAGCCCATCCTCCAGAGTGAAGGCCCAAACCAAAGAGCTCTGGAGGACAGGACAACAGGGTGGCTTCACGACCCTGGGCAGGCAAAGATTCCTAAGCAGGACCCAGAGCACTGGCCGTAAGGGAGGGAGCCGACAAGCTGGGCTTCATTAAAACCCAGAACCTCTGCTGGCGGTCCTCATGAGGAGACGGTAGGACATGACATTTATAATGCAAAGGAAATGCTCCAAATATATAAAAACTCTTACACAATGATATAAAAAGGAAGGAAAGCTGGGCGTGGTGGCGCGCACTTGTCATCCCAGTGCATGGGAGGCTGAGACAGGAGGATCGCAGGTTCACGGCCAGCCTCAGCTACTTAGTGAGGCCCTCCGCAACTTAGTGAGACTGTTTCAAAATTTAAAAAAAATAATAAAGCTGGAGGTGTGTCCCAGAGGTAGAAGGGCCCTGGGTTCAATTCCCAATACCCCCCCGACACACACAAAGTTCAAGGTCAGCCTGAGCGATTTAGCATAGAAACAACCCAAATACTTCTCAACAGGGCACAAGGGACGTCCATACAACGGAAATAGTAGTCAGCAATAAACAGGAGCAAAGCACAGATGTGCACAGGAGCACACTGGGTGCCGGATCTTAAAGGCGACGTGTCCTCTGATTCCATCGGCATGGTGTCCAACAACAAAAACACCTAGCCTGCATGTAGTGCTGGCATGGGCGGGCACAGGAGCCTATGGGCGACACAAGGAAACCCCAGTGCAGCTTCAACACGCAGGTGCTACGCCGCGATAGTTTTCAAAGGGTCCCACACAGGAGGGCTCTCGGGCAAGCCCCCTCCGCGACCCTGTGGGAACAGGCCACACGCGCTGCAGATCTGCTCCTCGCAGCTTCCACCGAAATGCCGCCTCCCCTAGTGCCTAGCACGCGCCTGCACGCAGCTGCTGCCCAAGAAACATCTGTCCAACCGATGGCCCGCGGTGGGCCTCGCCAGCCTGAGTCCTCAGGCCTGGCTCACATCTGCTGCAGCAAGGCCTGGCACAGGACGGGATCATAAAGAGGAGCCACATGGTCCCATCGACCTGGCACACCTGGCTCAGATGGAGGTGGGCAGGTGCCTAGGACACGGTGACCCTGTGGCCTCAACTGCACAGCAGGATTTCAGCTGGTTGCCAAGGAAAAGGACTAAAATGTGTAAACGCGAAAGAAAAATAAGACTTGGACAGCGCACAGGAGGTGCTAAGGAACTAAGGTTTTGAACCCTCTAGAAATAAAGCACCTGTTCGTCACCGTCAACTGGGTCAGGGTTTTCAAGGACTTTGGACCAACCTGCCACTAATCCACATAAGAATCAAGAGTGTCCCTGGACCGCCTACAGAGTCCTCGAAGCTTCCAAGGCCATTGGAAACAGTCAGAAACTGTCACAGCCTAAAGGCGACATAACGAGTGAATGCAACGTGGCCCCCGCCGGCGCCCTGGATGGTAAAGGGGCACTGGAGGGGCGGCACGCTCCGGGACAGCGTGGGGACAGCCGCGGCGCAGCACAGGGGCGCCCGCAGGAGCCGCACATGCAGGCGGGACGTGACACTGGGCATGCTGCAAAGGAATCTGGTACTTGCTTTGCCTCTTTCCTGTCGATCTAAAATGACTCTTGCCGGGCGCAACGGCATGTCTGTAGTCTCTGCTAGTCGAGACCGAGGAGGAAGACTGAACGTTCAAGGTCAGCGTGGGCAGCTCAGCAAGTTGTTTATGTTTTTGGTACTACAGGTTGAACCTAAAGGCATTCTACCTCTGAGCTACACCTCCAGCCCTATTTTACTTTTTATTTTGAAACAGGATCTAAGTAGCTGAGGCTGGCCTGGAACTTTCGATCCTCCCAAGCACTGGGATCGCAGGTGGGTGCCACCGGGCCGGCTAAGGCGCACTTTCTTAAAGCGGGGACCGCAGGACTGTAGGCGCAGGGTGCCGCGCGCCGCCGCTCACCTTGGGCGGGTCGAAGAGCTCCAGCACGCGGTCGCGGTCGCGGTCGCGGTCGCGGTCGCGGTCCGGGAGCCGCCGCAGCGCCAGCCGTCCCCGCCGCCAGCGCGCGCCGCTGTCCATGGCCGCCTCGTCCGCCAGGCTGTAGCGCAGCGCGGCCTCCCGGAGCGCGGCGGGCGGCTCGCGGGCCAGGCTCCAGGGCAGCAGCTTGCGCGCCGCGCCGGGCCGGGCGGGCGGCTCCGCGGGCTCGGCGGGCAGCTCCCCGGCCGAGCGGCGGCGGAAGAGGTGGCGCAGGCTGCGGCGCAGGTGCAGCAGCGAGCCGGGGCCGGGGCCGGGGCCGGGGCCGGGGCGCGGCGGGGCCAGCTCCTCCGAGCTGCGCGCCTTGGGCAGCGCGGGCCGCGGCGGGCTCTTGGCGGGCGGCCGGCCCGCCTCGCGGTAGTCGCGCCCGGCCCGCGCCCCGCGCACCTCGCGGCAGAAGTAGCGCTGGAACAGGTCGGTGAACTGCAGCGACACCAGCTCGGCGCGCAGCGGCGCCTGCTGCGGGTGCGCGCGCGCGAACAGCCAGTACTGGCGGGCCAGCTCCCGCGCCGCCGCCGCCGCGTGCAGCTCGCAGAACTCGCTCCAGCCCCGGGGCGCCGCCGGGGGCGCCGACGGCTGCGGCGCGGGCCCGTTCATGGTGGAGACCGAGCAGGGGCGGCCGGGCTGAAAGACACAAGAGCGGCACAGAGTGAGCGACGGCCCGCGCCCGGACCCGCGCCCGGACCCGCGCCACCCGACCCCGGCCCGCCCGCGGAGGCCGCAGCTAGCCCCGGGGACTGCAGCTAGCCCCGGAGACCCCGCAGCTAACCCAGGGACCGCAGCTAACCCCGGGGACCCCGCAGCTAACCCAGAAGACCCCGCAGCTAACCCCGGAGACCCCGCAGCTAACCCAGGGACCGCAGCTAGCCCCGGGGACCGCAGCTAACCCCGGAGACCCCGCAGCTAACCCAGGGACCGCAGCTAGC
>PVJS01024368.1:0-28749 GCA_004027185.1 Glis glis
GAGGCGGAGACCGGAGGATCCGGGTTCACGGCCAGCCTCAGCTCTCGCTCTCTCTCTCCTTGTCTCTCTCTCTCTCTCTCTCTCTCTCTCTCTCTCTCTCCTTAGTGAAGCCCTCCACAACTTCGTGAGACCCGATTTCAAAATAAAGCATAAAAAATAGGGCCGGGGGCGTAGCGCGGAGGTAGAACGCCCCTGCGTTCAATCCCCGGTACCACAAAAAAAATAAATAAATAAAAAAATAAAACATGTTCATGCTGAAGTTCATCGCTGTGAAATTTTAGAATACTGGAAACAAGGGGACAATTTTAAAAAATATTTCTCTCTCTTTTTTTTGGTGGCACTGGGGATTAGACCCAGGGGCATTCTACCTCCGAGCTACATCTCCAGCCTTTTTTATTTTTTTGTTTTGAAACAGGGTCT
This sequence comes from Glis glis, assembly GCA_004027185.1. Lineage (NCBI taxonomy): Eukaryota > Metazoa > Chordata > Mammalia > Rodentia > Gliridae > Glis > Glis glis. Next base: position 421 of record PVJS01024368.1, read on the forward strand.
TACTAGGTTGCTAAGAGTCTCACTATGTTGCTGAGGCTAGTCTCAGGTGGGCTGAGAAGCTCACGCACTGAGAAGCAGCGATTAACAACAGTTAATCAACAACAGTTCATCGCTGCTCTTTGCTGCCATTGTAACTGACAAGTCGTCTGGCTGGGATTTCATTTTGCATCAATTTCTCACTCAGCGGTGCACACAGCTGTCCGGTGTGTTCTCTGCTGGCGCTGAAGACCTGGGCTCTTGCTCCCAATTTTTGTAGCAAAGTCAAAGTAAAGACAGTTAACGGGACATTTCTAAAGGAGCAGGAAGAGTATAACTTTAAAAATATTTCCCACCGACCCAGTGGGTTTTAATCCTGGTTCTGCATTAGAATGACATGAAGAGCATTTTGTGTGTGTGGCGGGGGGGGGTACTAGAGATTGAACCCAGGGGCATTCTCACTCTGAGCTACACCCCCAGTCCTATTTTGTTTTTTGGGATTTTTTTTTTTGTGTGTGGAACCGGGGATTGAACGCAGGGGCGTTCTACCTCCGCGCTACGCCCCCGGCCCTATTTTTTTATACTTTATTTTGAAACCAGGTCTCACAAAGTTGCGGAGGGCCTCACTAAGTAGAGAGAGAGAGAGAGAGAGAGAGACAGGGAGAGAGAGAGAGAGAGCTGAGGCTGGCCGCGAACCCAGATCCTTCGGTCTCCGCCTCCCAAAGTACTGGGATTACAAGCATGCGCCACCACGCCCGACTCCTATTTTATTTTTATTTTGAAACAGAGTTTCACTAGATTGATGAGAGTCTCACTGACTGCTGACACTGTCCTCGAACCTGCGATCCTCCTGTCTCAGCCTCCCAAGTACTGGGATTTTTAAAATGCCACTTCATAGCTGGGCCCGGGGGTGCACGCTTGTAATCCTGGGTTTGCGGCTGGCCTCGGCTACTTAGTGAGGCCCTCCGCAACTTAGTGAGACCTTGTTTCAAAATAAAGAATAAAAATAGGACTGGGAGTGTAGCTTGGAGGTAGAATGCCCCTGGGTTCAATCCTAGTACTGCAAAAGAAAGAAAGAAAGAAAGAAAGAAAGAAAGAAAGAAAGAAAGAAAGAAAGAAAGAATAAAAATTAGGGCTGGGGGTGTAACTTGGAGGTAGAATGCCCCTGAGTTCAATCCCCAGTACTGCAAAATAAATAAATAAAATAAAATGCCACTTCATCACTGATGAATAAAATCAGAATACCTGGGTTGAGCTCTGGAGGTGAGTATTGATTTTCTCAACATTGCATTTTGAACAAAAGAGAAGAAAAAAAAAGGAAAGAAAGAAATGAACCTACAAAACAGTTATAAAAATAATACAATGAACACCTCTGTAGTCTTTACCTGAATTCACCAAAAGTTGCCACATTTACTTGTTTTCTCTGTCTTTGTGTCTCTTAGTCTCTCTCTCTGTCTCTGCCTATCTCTGTCTGTCTGTTTCTGTCTCTGTCTCTCTCTGTTTAGGGGTGTTTTGTTTTGCTGAAGCATTTGAAAGCCAGTAGCAGACATCTAGTTCTTCAACATGAATCTCCTGTGGGCAAGGACGTTCTCCTACATATCATTGTTATCTGGAATGAATATATTTAAAAGCTTCCAGAGACGATACTTAATGTGCAGCAGGATTGAAAATTGCTGCTCTAACTTACCTTCCCACAATGGCCTTTCATTGCTCTCTCCCTTACTGCAACATACTTTAGTGTGCGTGCATACACACACACACACACACACACACACACACCCCTAAGTGTTTCTCACAGCTCTTGGGTCCTCGGATCCATGTTTTCTCCCATGTCTGTTTTTTTTTTTCCCAGGGTAGAATCTGGGGATAAGAGCCATTGCCCCGGGCTACAAGGTCACCTTGACAGGAACTGGCAGCCCTCGAGCTCTGCTTATTTATGTTATAATGTTGATATCTTCGTTTAAGTCTAGCTCTTGATAAAGCAGGGGAGAAATCAGCATGTTAGGCAAAACATAACAGTATAGAAAAACTGAAGGCAATCCTAATGCAAAATAAAGTCTGATCTTGAATTGGTTCATAAGTGTTCTTAAAAGTACGTAAAATATTTTTTTAGTGAAAACATAATACCCAAAGACTAACCTATGTTGTCCGTGCCCATTTCGGTCTGGGCTTAAAATGCCTGGAATGGTATTTTAAGTTACATGATCCAGTCTTCAAGTTCCCCTTTTTAAAAGATTTCTTGACGTTGTGCATCTTTCCTAACACCTTTACCATATTGGTTATTATGAACTTGTAATTTTTTCCTAGTCTGATGTGCAAGAGGTAATGTCTCAGCATTGTTTTAATTTCCATTTCCTGGCTATCAGCAGGGTCAAGCATCTTTTCACCTGGCAATTTAGTCATTTATAAATTTTATCTGAGCCGGGCGTGGTGGCGCACACTTGTAATCTCAGTACTTTGGGAGGCGGAGACCGGAAGATCCAGGTTCACGGCCAGCCTCAGCTCTCTCTCTCTCTCTCTCTCTGTCTACTTAGTGAGGCCCTCCGCAACTTTGTAAGACGCAGTTTCAAAATAAAGTATAAAAAATAGGGCCGGGGGTGTAGCGCGGAGGTAGAACGCCCCTGGGTTCAATCCCCGGTACTGCAAAAAAAAAAATTTTTTTTTATCCGATATTCATGTTTCCAGATTTTTTTTTTTTTTTTTGGCTGTACCAGGGATTGTTCAACCCAGGGGCATTCTATCTCCGAGCTACACCCCAATCCTTATTTTTTTAAATTTTTTATTTTGAAACAGGGTCTCACTAAGTTGCAGAGAGCCTCACTAAGTAGCTGAGGCTGGCTGCTAACCCGGATCCTCCGGTCTCAGCCTCCCAAGTACTGGGATTACAAGCGCATGCCCCCACGCCCGGCTTCTAGATTTTTAAAAATTATTTAAAATAAAAAATTAATAGTCAGCGGACATGGTGTGGCTCAGAGGTAGAATGCCTCTGGGTTCAATTCCCAGTACCACACAAAAAGAAAAAAAAAGGTAATAGTCTCTCTCACCCTTCAATCCTATCTTGAAGTGACAAATGTTTTTTGGTAGTGTTGTAGGCTTCTAAGTCTTTCTCTAAATCACGTGTGTGTGTGTGTGTGTGTGTGTGTGTATATATATATATATTTCTTTTTTTGGCACTGGGGATTGAACCCAGGGGCATTCTACTTCCAGGCTACACCCCCAGTCCTATTTTTATTCTTTATTTGGAAACAGGGTCTCACTAAGTTGCAGAGGGCCTCACTAAGTAGCTGAGGCTGGCCGCAAACCCGGATCCTCTGGTCTCAGCCTCCCAAGTACTGGGATTACAAGCGTGCGCCACCACGCCCGGCTTAGTGTGTGTGTGTGTGTGTATATATATATATATATATATATATATATATATATATATTTCTAGAGTTCTAATAAATGATTCTGAAGCTACCCACACATGGAGTGCAAGGTGTGGAAAATCTATCCATACTAGTCAGAGGGAAATATAAACCCTAAATAGTTCTATTCAGAAGTCAGGCACGGTGGCATGTACCTGTAATCCCAGTACTTGGGAGGCTGAGATAGGAGAATCACAGGTTCAAGGACAGCACACTGTAATTTAGCAAGACCCTGTTTCAGAAAAAAAAAAAATTAAAGAGAGAGAAAAGGGGTGGGAGGGAGAGGGAGAAAGGAAAAAAAAAAACCTTTGCAACAAAAGAGAAGGAAATAAACACAGAGATGAAGAATATGTTTCTGAAAATTGAACCCACAAAACAGATGAAAACGTGGGGCAAATTTACTTTCTACTTTTGATGTAATGGGGGAAAGGCCAAGGAGTCCAAAGGGAGAGAAAGACTGAAAAACGAGGCCCTGGAGCAACAATATCTAGTAAAGCTGGCGACGTGTGAGCCCGTCACCCCACTACCGGGTAAAGATCTAGAATAATCCTTGCACATGGGCTCAAGGATCTTCACTGTAGTGCTGAGATTATTAGGAAGAAAAATGGTGAACAACATAAATGCCCGGCAGTGGGGGACCGGATAAATATATGTTAAAACACTCTTACCCTAGTGTACTATATTAAGGCAAATGAACTAGATCTACTTTTTTTTTTTTTTTTTTTTTGCTGTACTGGGGATTGAATCCAAGGGCGTTCTACCTCCGAGCTACACCCCCAGCCCTATTTTTTATCCTTTATTTTGAAACCAGGTCTCACGAAGTTGTGGAGGGCCTCACTAAGTAGCTGAGGCTGGCCGTGAAACTGGATCCTCCGGTCTCAGCCTCCCAAGTACTGGGATTACAAGCGTGCACCACCACGCCCGACTTAGATCTACTTTTAAAAAGGGGAACAAGTCTTAGAAGCACATGTTGAGCAAGGCTGTGTGACAGAAGGACACGTAGACTACGCATCACTTTATGCACATATCAAAAGGCTACCCAGCACTATTGTATATTATTTGTGGCCACATGCAATGCGGTCAAAGTTTTAAAGCCTGGGTAAGCTGGGTATGGTGGCACACCCTCATAATCCTAGTACTTGGGAGGCTGAGACCAGAGGATCCGGGTTCGCGGCCAGCCTCAGCTACTTAGTGAGGCCCTCTGCAATTTAATGAGACCCTGTTTCAAAATAAAGAATAAAAGTAGGGCTGGGGGTGTAGCTCGGAGGAAGAATGCCCCTGGGTTCAATCCCCAGTACCGCAAAAATAAATAAATTAAATAAAATAAAGCTTGGGTAAAACCTGTACCCTTCAAACATGGGCAGGGTCAGGTCAAACATGTTACCCTTGGAGACAGGGATAAGGACACCTCTAGTTCTATCTACTATGTTTAGTCTCTCTCTCTCTCTCTCTCTTTTTTTTTTTTTTTTTTTTTGCGGTACTAGGGATGGAACCCAGGGGCATTCTACCTCCAAGCTATACCCCCAGCCCTATTATTTATTTATTTATTTATTTATTTATTTATTTATTTTTGCAGTACTGGGGATGGAACCCAGGAGTATTCTACCTCTGAGCTACACCCCCAGCCCTATTTTTTTGTTCTTTATTTTGAAACAGGGTCTTACTAAGTTGCACAGGGCCTCACCAAGTAGCTGAGGCTGACCGTGAACCCGGATCCTCCGGTCTCAGACTCCCAAGTACTGGGATTACAAGGGTGCCCTACCACACCCGGCTTTTATTTTTATTTTGAAACAGGGTTTCACTAGGTTGATGAGAGTCTGACTACTTGCTGAGGTTGTCCTCAAACCTGTGATCCTCCCGTCTCAGCCTCCCAAGTACTGGGATTACAAGCTTGTGCCACCACGCCCAGCTTAGTTTCTTTAAAAGAATTTTATTTTGCTTCTTTATAAGAGGGAGGGTATGATGTGATGGGTGGGGAGAGTGAGAAATCAGGACAAGCCAAAGCAAATATGGCAAAACATAACATTCACTAAATCTTGGCGATAGATTTGTCAGCATTATTTTGTAAAATTAATCGCTGTATATTTCTTTTTTGGGGAGGATACTGAGGATTGAACCCAGGGGCATTCTACCTCCAAGCTACACCCCCAGCCCTTTTTATTTTTTACTTTGAAACAGGGTCTTGCTAAGTTGCTGAGGATCTCACTAAGTTGCTAAGGCGATCCTCCCGTCTCAACGTTCGAAGTACTGGGACTACAGGCGTGTGCCACCAAGCCCAGCAATCTCTCTATATTTCTGAACTTAAAAAAGAAATTACTGGGGTGATGGAAATGTTCTACATCTTGGCTGTGGTGCTAGATACAGGAATGTGGACATTTGAGGTGAGTGCAGATTATCGTGTAAATGACAGTAAAGTGCTTGGGGTCTAGAGGAGAGAACAGTTCAGTGAGATGCTGGCTGGTTCATTCCCAGCCTCTCCAAGGGCGCTTGGTTCCAGATGGAAGTAGAGGGAGAGGAGAGATACCACAGACTCTGGGCTTGAGCATCTGTCCCCCAAATTGGGGCCTGCAGGCTGCCCAGGCCCTCGTGGCAGAAGGGACACCTTTGCTTTGGGGGGAGGGGGGAGGGCCCTCCTCAGGAGCTTGCACTGGGGGTGGGGACAGGCGGACTGCTTCTGCGGGGAGTTCATCGTGTTCTTAGCACCTCAATGTTCTCTCCACTGAATTTTTCAGAAGCACCAGCAAATCAGAAAAGAAGCCTGCCCTGAAATTGCTATTTGGATGAACGTGACGTTTGTAGGCCAGCGGCAGAAGCTGGAGGAGCCGACGTGTTTGCCGCGCACAGCCCTGGCTCCCAGACAAAGCCGTGCTTGCAGCGAGAGCGGCTGCCTGCGTGGAAAAATACAGCTCCACGAGGAAGAAAAGAGGAAGGGAGGGAGGGAGGCCGGTCGGCTGGAATACATTGCAAGCTCGCTGTGTGCCACGCCCCTGCCTCCGACCATCCCCAAAGCACCCACTGTCACCCCCATGTTAGACATGAGGAGCTGAGCCCAGAAAGGGGATCTGCTAGCCAGGTGTGGTGGTGCACACCTGTGATCCCAGTACTTGGGAGGCTAAGACTTGAGGATCTCAGGTTTGAGGCCAGCCTCAGCAACTTAGTGAGAACCTCAGTAATTTAGACCCTGTTTCAAAATAAAATACAAAAAGGGCTGGGGTGTAACTCGGAGGTAGAATACTCCTGGGTTCAATCTCTAGAACAAAAATAAAAGGAAAGAGATGTGCTATGTTGCCAAGGACACAAAGCTGAGAAACAGCAAAGCTGGATTTGACCCGGCCTGTGTCCTGTCCGATTCCTGATCATATGCTTAAAGCAAAGAGGAGTGCGGCCAATGTCTCCTTCTTACTATTTTCTGTCTCTTCTTTTTCTTCCTTCCTGGACAAACTGAGGCCCAGAGAGAATAGAGTATGTGTTAAAACGTATCAAGCTGCTAGGTGTGGTGGCACACACCTGTATTCCCAGTACTTGGGAGACTGAGACAGGAGGATCGCAGGTTTGAGACCAGCCTTGGCAACTTAGCAAGACTCTCAGAAAACTAGCAAGACCCTGCTTCAAAATAAAAGCAATAAAAAGGGCTTGGGTGTAGCTCAAAGGTAGAACACCCCAGGGTTCAAACTCCAATAACTAACACACACACACACACACACACACACACACACAATCAAGCTGTTTTGGAGACAGAGCCAGGACTAGCCAGGGTCCTCATTGGATGGTGAAGCTGAGGATGATGGGAGAATCCTGGATACACAGCAGGTGTGCGTCCTGGGTACCGTGTGCAGAGATGAGATTTCATGGGAGAAGAGCTGTCGCGGGGGTGGAGGGGGCTGCTGGATCTGAGGTGTCTTGAAACAACCCCCTAAAGAAGTCCCGAGACAACTGTCTGGTTCTAGACTTGTGGAGACAGAGGTAGGCTGGACAATGGGGACCCCTCTAAAAATGAGATTCATTGTGATCAGACTTTCTTCTCAGAGTCTAGGATGAGCCCTTAAGGTGAGAAGACATCAGACAACCTGAGGGCTGCAAGGGAGGAGGAAATTGTGGAAGCAGATACACAACCTAGAGGCGCTGACATGGGGCAGCAGCGGAGGAGCCGCTGGCCGTTCTCACCGACCCATGTCCCCAAGGCGTCCCTACTCATGTTGATATTCAAAACGGTGACCCTTCACATCACTGAAAAAGTGTTCAAGACGGGCGTGGTGGTGCATACCTGTGATTCCAGTACTTGGGAGGCTGAGACAGGAGGTCAGCCTCAGCAACTTAGTGAGGCCCTCAGCAACTAAGCAAGATGCTGTTTCAAAATAAAAAATAAAATAGGGCTGGTGGTGTAGCTCAGAGGTAGAATGCCACCGGGTTCAATTCCCAGCACACACACACACACACACACACACACACACAAGTATTCAGTGCATTATGTTAAGTAAAGTGAGACTTCTACCTCTATGTTGATTTCCATTCTATATCAAACCAAAATCATGCTTAAAGTAGTGATTTCACCTGGGGGAACCTCCAGGGAGAGGCTGTATGAGAAGGAATGTCTACGAACACCTTTGGTTTGTTAACAATAGAACCCTGTTTGCCGGTGGAACCCTTACCCAGAGGTCTGCCATGTAAAGCACCAGCTTGGTCTTCCGTTTCCCCCTCCACGGTTCCTGGGGTTCCTTGGAATACACTTTGAAAACCACTGAGCTTACCTAACAAGGTCATCTGACAGATGACAAATTGAGAAAGGAAAAACTTGCCCAGGGCCATCCAATAATATAGAAGCCCAGGAGGTTAGAGTTAACCTGCGGTCAATTCTCAGACTTGGATTTCATGAATCTGAAAACTCTAAATCAGCCAGGCGTGGTGGCGCACACCTGTAATCCCAGTACTTGGGAGGCTGAGACAGGAGGATTGCAGGTTCGCGGCCAGTCTCAGCAACTTAGCGAGGCCCTCTGCAACTTAGTGAGACCCTGTTTCCAAATAAAAAAAATACAATAGGGCTGAGAGTGTAGCTCAGAGGTAGAATGACCCTAGGTTCAATTCCCAATATCACCAAAACAAAACCATAAGTTGCTGGGCGTGGCGGCGCACACTTGTTATCCCAGTACTTGGGAGGTTGAGACAGGAGGATCGCAGGTTCGCAGCCAGTCTCAGCTACTAAGTGAGGCCCTCCGCAACTTAGTGAGACCCTGTTTCAAAATAAAGATTAAAAAATAGGGCTGGGGGTGTAGCGTGGAGGTAGAATGCCCCTGGGTTCAATCCCCAGTACCACAAAAAAACAAAACAAAACAAAAAACAGAGTCTCTGTCTCTCTGCTTTTCATTCCCAGTAGAGAAAGGTGAAGCCCAGAGAAGTTAAGTAGCTTGCTACTGGTCACACAGCCAGGGCCAGGATCACAGTGTTATTTCCTCTGCAGAACTTGCATGAAGCCGTCCACCCCACAGAGAAACAGAAGAGGGGTACAGGCTGAAAATTCAAACCATAGGGACTCGATACTTTTTGCTAGGTTTCTTTCCTTTCCAATAGACAGAGGAGAAAAACCACATCCGTTTGTAAGTGCACTTATATTAACACCTGCTCTTAATGATGGTGAGGTCTCACAGTTGCTTAACAGTGAGCTAGAGAAAAATAATAACAAAATTTAAAAACCTGGGGTAGTTGTTCCAATTATGTTCAATTAAATGTGCCCTTAGGTAGAGTAGGCATGGTGAGCGATGTCTGGCAGAATCCAATTCCTCTGACAAATACACTCTCCAGGATACAAGGAGGTTATTATTTCATTTATTGAAAAGGAGTGCAGCTCGGCAGAAAAGACACAAAATTTAGAGTCGAGCAGATCTAACCCACATCAACTCACCAGCCATGGACAAGTGCGAGCTACTTCAAAATGGACAGAATAGTACAGATTTCAATAGGCTGCCAGAGGACCAGACGAGATCACGCACAGGGAAGACTGGCTTGAAAATGTGTCCCAAAGAGACTTACGGCCACGTCTGAAATATGACATTGAATTTTTTTTTTTTTGCAGTACCGGGGATTGAACCCAGGAATGTTTTACCTCCGAGCTACACCCCCGGCCCTATTTTTTATTCTTTATTTTGAAACCGGGTCTCACTGAGTTGCAGAGGGCCTCACTAAGGAGAGAGAGCGAGAGAGAGAGATAGAGCGAGCTGAGGCTGGCCGCGAACCCGGATCCTCCTGTCTCAGCCTCCCAAGTACTGGGATGACAAGCGTGCGCCACCACGCCCGGCTTGACATTGAATTATTTTGTGAGATTTTCTTTAAAAGTATCTGAAACATTCAAGGACAGATGATAAAGTAAGTGTAAGCTTACTAAATGTCCCTCTCCCCACATTGAATGGAATGACGATAATAAATAAAAGCAAATTTAAAATGACCAAGAATATAAAAAGCCGGGCGTGGGGGCGCACACCTGTAATCCTAGTACTTGGGAGGCTGAGACAGGAGGATCATAGGTTTGAGGCCAGCCTCAGCCAACTAGTGAAGCCCTCAGCAATTTAACGAGATCCTGTTTCAAAATAAAAAATAAAATAGGGCTGGGGTGTAGCTTGGAGGTAGAATGCCCCTGGGTTCAGTCCCGAGAACCACAAAAAGAAAAAAGAAAAAGGAAGAAAGAAAAGAACCCAAGAGCAGTTTGGAGCTGGGGCTGGGTCTGCTGTGGTTGGAAGGTATGTGTCCTTCCAAGTGCGGGAACTGAACCCTCCCAGGTGACAGAGTGAACAGGGAGGGCCTTCCGCAGATGACTAAACCACAAGGGCACCGCCCTTGCGCATAGGTCTGCTACCCTCTAAAAGGGCCTGAGGGATTTGGGAGAGGGGAGGGAATGTTGACCTAGATTGTTCTCCTCCTCCTCCTCCTCCTCCTCCTTCTTCTTTATTATATTTTTTTTTTTTGTAGTACTGGGGATTGAACCCAGGGTTATTCTATCTCTGAGCTACACCCCCAACCCTATTTTATTTTTAATTTTTAAACAGGGTCTCACTAAATTGCAGAGGGCCTCGCTCTGCAACAAGTTGGGCATGGTGGCACACACCTGTAATTCCAGTACTTGGGGAGCTGAGCCAGGAGGATCACAGGTTTGAGGCCAGCCTTACAATTTAGCGAGACCCTCAACAACCTAGCAAGACCTTGTTTAAAAAAAATGTTTTGAGCCGGGCGTGGTGGCACACCCTTGTAATCCCAGTACTTGCAAGGCTGAGACCGGAGGAGCACAGGTTTGCGGCCAGCCTCAGCTACTTAGTGAGGCCCTCCGCAACTTTGTGAGACCCGGTTTCAAAATAAAGGATAAAAAATAGGGCCGGGGGTGTAGCTCGGCGGTAGAATGCCCCTGGGTTCAATCCCCGGTACCACAAAAAAAAAAAGAATAAATAAATAAATAAATAAAAATAAAATGTTTTTTTTAAGAGGGCTGGGGGTGTAGCTCAGAGGTAGAATGCCTCTGGTTTCAATCCCCAGTACCACAAAAACAAAACAACAAACAAAACCACCTATAATGAACTGTGATAAAAATCTCAGATCATAACAAAATTTGAAGGGTCGAGGAAACATGAATCTACAGATTTTATGAGCTCATATTGGAGAGTTGTTATACACCATCGTATACAATTTTGTTTCTTGAGTTGACAAATCAGAGACTTAAAAACATTTCATTTTAGAAAGTAATTAGTCAGTTGTGTTAGGGGCAGAAGGAAGGTGGGAGAGGGAGGAAATGAACTGAAAAGGAATTAAAAATGTGACTTTCAAGGACCTGCCAGGCAATTGCAAACTAAAAGAAATCAGTATCTACAATATTAATATAGGACAAGATTGAATTGAAACAAAAAATTCTTAAGTGAAACAGAGTGTCACCCATAACGATAAAAGATAAAACACAATAAGAATAATTGTCATGACATTTTATGTTCTAGATAATGCGGTATCAAAATACATGAAGCAAAAACTCTAGATAAATACAATGTGAAATCAATAAAAACCCAAGAGTAGGAAGCTTAACCCACCTGCTCTCAGTTTGCGACAGGTGAAATGACTAAGGATATACATAATTTAAATAATATAATTAATAAAATTGATCAAATACTTGTGCATGATATATTAAACTCTGTGCACCAAGAACAGAGAATATTCCTTTTCTTTACATACCAGTGGAATATTTATAATGTGCTAGGCCACAAAGGAAACTTAAAAATTCTAAAAGTAGGTATGTTACAGTTTACAAACTCTGACCTTGATACAATAAAAACCTAAATTAAGGGTAAAGGCAAACCAAAAAAATGGAAATTGAGGTATTTCCTCCTGTCCGCAACTCCTGCCTCAAAGAAGAAGAAATCAACTTAAACTGCTAAAGCGTGTGTGTGTGTGGGTGTGTGTGTGTGTGTGTGTGTGTGTGTTGTGTTATAGAACCATGAGCTCATACCAATGCCTGTTTCAGAAAGACCAATATGAAGAGCTTGGAATTCTCTTGACAACAAGATATTTGTTTACTTTGTACAATTTGTAGATGAGTAAGTGTGAGGACACATATGTCTACACTCATGCACATGCACACGCATGCACGCATGTGTACATACGTATACACACACGCACACTGAGCGGCAGTCAAACCCCAGCTACATGAGCATACTAGTTTTAAATACTATCCATGAAGATGAGCCAGAGCTCCTCAAAGAAATGAGTAATTCTAGCCAGGTGTGGTGGCGCACGCCTGTAATCCCAGCTACTTGGGAGGCTGAGACAGGAGGATCACAAATTCAAAGCCAGCACAGGCAATTTACGGAGACCTTGTCTCAAAATAAAAAGGAAGTCAGGTGCAGTGGTGCATGCCTGTAATCTCAGTACTTGGGAGGCTGAGGCAGGAGGATCACAAAGGTTTGAGGCCAGCTGTGGCAACTTTGCAAGACCCTGTTTCAAAATAAATAAATAAACAAAAAAAAATAAATTAGGACTGGAGGAATAGTTCAGAGGTTGAATACCCCTGGGTTCAATCCCTAGTACCAGAAAAACAAAACAAAACAAAACAAATAACTAAGACAAGGAGAAAAGGACCAAGATTGTAGCTCAGTTGTAGTGATTGCCTAGCATGTGTGAGGCCGTGGGTTCTATCTATCTACAGTACAGACAAAAAAAAAAAAAGGAAAGAAATAAATAATTCCAAGGCTGAGGCAGAAAATGCGAGATAAGAAGATGAACCTACAATATCTCATTGTGGCAGAACGTAGGACATGCGCGATGAATGGCAGAGTCATGTCAAAAGGACACAGGAGCCACTATATTCTTGAAGAACCTCCTGCTGGCCAAATCTGGGGACACTTTGAGCATCAAAATAATGATAGAAAGGGATTATAAAGTAGGAATCCATGAACTCCCGCTGATATAAACACATGCGTGCCTACATACGTACACAAAGGAAAAGCTTTTCCTTGCAATAGAATACTAACTGGTAAGTGTGGAGGAACATGGGGAGAGAAAGCCACCATTTGCAACCATTACCAAAGTGGTTCGTCTAGCAGGAGGCAGCCCTGGAAAAAGTCTAACAGGGACAGGACATCGGCAGCATCTCCGAAAACCTGCCCGTAACCTGCCGATCGATTGCCAAAAGGAAATGGTGAGTCTAGGGTGGGGTGGCCTTGCAGGCAGCAATGTGACCAGGTAGGTGATCGGGGTTAACATCTGCAGCTAGGGTGGGTCGCCACGCTGCGCCGCCGAAGATAATTCACAAAAAGAGCACAGCGTCATGTCCATGGTCCCCCCATCCTGGAAGCTGAGCTCTGACGCTGGATCCCTCTGGGAGGAAATCTCTGAGCCAGCTGGGTCGAGGGTTATGCTAGAGAATATGTAACCTGGGTTGGGCGTGGTGGCGCACGCCTGTAATCCCAGTACATGGGAGGCTGAGACAGGAGGATCACAGGTTTGAGGCCAGCCTCAGCAATTTAGTGAGGCCCTCAACAACTTAGTGAGACCCTGTTTCAAAACAAAAAATAAAGAAAGCCGGGCGTGGTGGCGCACGCTTGTAATCCCAGTACTTGGGAGGCGGAGACCGGAGGATCTGAGTTTGTAGCCAGCCTCAGCTACTCAGTGAGGCCCTCCACAACTTCGTGAGACCCAGTTTCAAAATAAAGTACAAAAAATAGGGCTGTAGCTCGGAGGTAGAACGCCCCTGGGTTCAATCCCCGGTACTGCAAAAAAAATTTAAAAAAAGAAAGAAAAATAGGGCTGGAGGTATAGTTCAGAGGTAGAATGCCCCTGGGTTCAATCCCCAATACCAAAAAAAAATTAATAAAGTATAGTATCTCCCCTTCTGAAACGCAAAATCTAGTTGAGGAGACAGAAATATAGAAAATACCATTTTTTGACATCTTAGGTGAAGAGCGCAGTGTCGAAGCGTGGCATGATGTCGTCTAAGCCCTCATTAATGGTTCTCTCTGGGGGATGAGTTAAAATGGGGGAAATTTTACTTTCCGCAGTGTTTTGAAATTTTTACAACGAGCATGTATTGCTAGTACAATCTGGGGGGGGCAGATAAAAGCATCTGTGACTCAGAAGAAATAAACAATGTGATGCTACCTACACGCAAAACAACGAGGAAGTTGATTTTGGTCTCTAATACCGAGCTGCAGCTTCGCCCCTGGAGAAATTGACCTAAATTATTATTAATTGCAGTTGTAGGCTCAGCGCGCTGCCATGTCTGCAATCTCACAAAGTAAACAAACATCTTGTTCTCAGGATAATGCCGCACTGCTTATATTTGGTCTTCCTGAGAAAGGACGCTCTGTGCCTCCCGGGGCTGCAGGGAGGAAGGGACGGGTCCTTTATAGCTCTTGGGTGGCCGGTGCTGCCTGGGCCCGTATTGGGGATCGGTTTCCACTGTCCCCCATTTCAGCCATGCAGGGTACACAGGTCATGAGCACCTCCCTGAATGGAAACATCCTGGGGTCCAAGCCCCTCCCTGCTTACCCTGAGCCCCATGAATGACAAGGGACCTGAGCAGGGGAGGTTGGTAAACTTAAAAACAGAAAGAGCCAGGGGTGGTGGCGCATGCCTGTAATCCCAGTACTTGGGAGGCTGAGACAGGAGGATCACAGGTTTGCAGCCAGCCTCAGCAACCTAGTGAGGCCCTGTTTCAAAATTAATAAATAAAACAGGGCTGGGGGTGTAACTCAGAGGTAGAATGTCCCTGCATTCAATCCACAGTACCAAAAAAAAAAAAAGAGAGAGAGAGAGAGAGAGAGAAAGAAAGAAGAATTACATCTGTAATCTAGGTGAAATTTAGCGTTTCCTTTCCTTGTGAATGTCAACAACAAACCAGTCCTACAGCAATGCCCTTGACTTTGTCACCAAGAGAAATCACAGATATTTACATGTTACATTACAGTCATTGCCGCTGTCTCAAAAGATCGTTGACACTCATGACCAACTCAAAATTATGGTACTAATTAGAATGGTCCCTTGCTCTTGTTCTTGGTATGTTAATAAAGAGGCACATTTATGACTCTATGCAAAGGTGGTTTTTAATATTTTGATAACTGTACTTCAATGTAATTTGGAATCCTTTGTAATGGGATATGTTTTTATTTTATGCGTTTAAAAGATTTGCTCAGAAAGCCGGGCGTGGTGGTGCACGCTTGTAATCCTGGTACTTGGGAGGCAGAGACAGGAGGATCACAGGTTTGCAGCCAGCCTCAGCTACTTAGTGAGGCCTCCACAATTTAGTGAGACCCTGTTTCAAAATAAAGAATAAAAAATAGGGCTGGGGGTGGAGCTCGGAGGTAGAATGCCCCTGGGTTCAATCCCCAGTACTGCAAAAAAAAAAAAAAGAAAAAAAAGGTTTGCTCAGAGAAGAGGGCCGTAACTAAGAAAGGCCTCTGATCGCGAGGATGGCAAGGGGCTGAGTCCTGGGAGGCCCAATCGTGCTCCCTAAGAGCACACCTGTTACAACTTCACACCTTCAACCGAAAAATCTGAAATGCCACTTTCTCCTAAGAAACGCTGGCAATCCTGGGCCTGCCTCCTGCCCTGGGATCCTACCCCTAGCATAAGTAGATCCTGAGCCGGGCATGCTGCCTGTAATCTCAGAATTTGGGAGGCTGAGACAGGAGGATCACAGGTTCAAAGACAGTCTCAGCAACTTAGAGAGACTCTCAGCAACTTAGTGAGACCCTGTTTCAAAATAAAATAGGGCTGGAGGTGTAGCTCAGAGGTAGAATACCCCTGGGTTCAATCCCCAGCACCCCCCGAGCCCGAAAAAAAAGTAGATCCTGCTCCTGCAGCCCGGGCCTCCTCTCCCCAGTGCCCAGGTCCTGCCATGCCCTGCTGTTCACGGAACACCACGGGCCCACCTTCCCCATGTCAGCTCCATGTGCTGCTCAGATCAGCTTGCCTGGCTCCTGGGTTCATTGCCGGCGTTTCTTGTGTGACCCCTAATCTAAGCCGACCCGCGCATTTTACAGACGCCCTGGCGCTGGCCTGAAAGGTGGGAGCCAGGATCACCTAGCTAAGTTAGCGGCTCCCTCCAGAACTCCCCCGACCTCAGGCCCCAGCTGCTCACCCGCCAGGCTGCTCCGCCAAGAGCACCCCAGCCTGCCTCCAGGGGAGTCTTCCAGGAGGGGACTTCGGATCCCTACAGACCTGCTGGGGACTCTCGGGTGGTCAGGGCACTGCCGGAGCCCGAGTTCTCTCATCTGTAAAATGGGTGCAATTTTACCAGGTCTGGAACAAGGTGCGAAATGTAAGGTGGTGCTCCCTGTGTCGCCCTCCTGTCCAGGGACTACTGAGGCCCACGGTAGGGAAAGAATGGGGACAAGTCTATGTGGGCATAGGAGGCAGTACTGTCCACTCTGCTGCAGCTGCTGCTGCTGTGTGTGTGTGTGTGCGCGCGCACGCACGCGCGTGCGCACATGTGTCTGTCTGTCTCTCTGTGTTTTACTGGGGATTGAACCAAGGGGCATCTACCCCCAAGCTACACCCATACCCCTATTTTATTTTTTGCTTTTGAAACAGGATCATGCTAGGTTGCTGAGTCTGGCTACCTTGCTGAGGCTGGCCTTGAACCTGCGATCCTTGTCTCAGCCTCCTCAATACTGAAATGATAGGTGTGCACCACCACACCCAGCTGCCCTGTCTTTAACACACTCCAGCCTCAGAATCCTTTCTGCACAGCAGGACCCACCCCAGCCCCCCCAGGCCTCCCTGCTGGCCACACCTCCCTGTGGCTGGGCCACAGCCACGTGTCTGCCCACGTGGAGAGGGAGCGGGACTTGCTATGGCCAGAGCAGAAAGTACTTTGGCAGCAGCATCTATGAGGATCATAAACGCCCTTGACCTCTACCCAGCAATCGGACTCCTAGGAATTTACCTACACAAATAAAAGCTTGGGGTGCAAAGCTGTTTATACAAAGCTGTTTGTACAAGGATGTCAGTGCAGTCACAAGGGTGGAAGGAGAAGATCTGAAATGCTTAAGGACCCTTCCCTGGCCAGCCTTCCCGTGGATCCCACTCAGCACCTAAATGCAAGGAGGAGCTGCTCCTAGGAGAGTGCCCTTGTGGGCTGCTGAGTGGAAGACGCAAGGAAGGCCGCCTTCAAGCATGATGCCACTACCTGCAAAAACAAAGAAGCACAGGGTACTGCAAGAGAAACAGCAACCCTCCTGCCCCCAGCTCTCCCTCCTCCCCACAGAGGACTCCTTCCAGCTGGACGCGGTGGCACACACCTGTAATCCCAGCACTGGGGAGGCTGAAACAGGAGGATCGCAGGTTTGAGGTCAGCCTCACCAATGTAGCGAGACTCTCTGCAACCTAGCAAGACCCTGTTTCAAAACAAAACAAAACAAATTATAAAAAGGTCTAGTTCAAGCCAGGCGTGGTGGCGCACGCTTGTAATCCCAGTACTTTGGGAGGCGGAGACCGGAGGATCCGGGTTCGCGGCCAGCCTCAGCTCTCTTGCTCTCTCTCTCTCTCTCTCTCTCTCCTTAGTGAGGCCCTCCGCAACTTCGTGAGACCCGGTTTCAAAATAAAGTATAAAAAATAGGGCCGGGGGCGTAGCACAGAGGTAGAACGCCCCTGCGTTCAATCCCTGGTACCGCAAAAAAAAAAAAAAAAGGTCTAGTTCAGAGGTAGAATCCTCCTGGGTTCAATCCCTAGTACCACAAAAAAGAGAGGAAGGAAGGAAGGAAGAAGGGAGGAAGGAAGAAGGAAGGAAGGAAGGACTCTTTCCCCTGCTCTCAGGCTTCTGCTTCCTGCAGAAGCTTTGGGCTTTGAGCATGGCTAGAGGAGGGGGTCTGAGGGTGGGCACGGGCCCCAGCGCATATTTATATGTATAGTATTTACAGACACACCAATAGGATAGTCACCAATGTCAAAGACCTGGCAAATCAGGAAGTGTGCTCAACGAACTAGTTTGTACAGTTCCCCCAGGTGGGATGAGATGGGCTCTCATTTCTCACTTTGTATTTTCCTAAAGTGATGGGGAAATGGCACAGATCTTTCAATAATGACATTAAAGGTGTCCACAGATAACAGTTGCACAGTAATGGGATTAAGAGAATATCACTTTTGAAATGCCCCAGCTCGCCGGGCATGGTGGCGCACACTTGTAATCCCAGTACTTTGGGAGGCGGAGACCAGAAGATCCAGGTTTGTGGCCAGCCTCAGCTCTTTCTCTCTCTCTCTCTCTCTCTACTTAGTGAGGCCCTCCGCAACTTCGTGAGACCCGGTTTCAAAATAAAGTAGAAAAAATAGGGCCGGGGGTGTAGCGCGCAGGTAGTACACCCCTGGGTTCAATCCCCGGTACCGCAAAAAAAAAAAAAAAATGTCCCAGCTCCGCGGGACAGGGGCCCGCGCTCCTTCCCTGCCTCACCTCTGTGGGAAAGGTCGAAGCCCCAATCGCAGCATGAAGCTTTGAGCGCAGGGGTGGCACCTAATGAGTCCTCAAAAAACGTTAATGTTTCAGGAAGAGCTAGCAGAATGGGGTGGTAATTTGCTGAATAAACACTGTGGTTCTCAGATAGCCTACGCTATGTATGATAAATTCTCAGAAAAAGCTGTGTATAACTCTGGCTTCTCCTCCGAGCCTAGAACAGTGCCCAACACATAGTAGGTCCTCAATAAATGCTCATTGAATAAATCACTGAGTGTAGGGTTGAAGGAGAGGCAAGAGTTGTAGAGAGCTCCCAGGAGTCTAGATTCCCAGCCTCCAAGGAGAAGAGGGAACGGGGCAGGTCAGGGGTGCTGGGGTTTGAGTGTGTTGTGTTTGTGGTAACTGGGGACCCCTGGGGGAGGCTCCTTGGGGCAGTAGACTCTCTGGGACAGGAACTTGGAGAGAGTCCTGGCCGTGCAAGGGGCCTGGCCTAAGCACAGCGCGCCCTTCACCTCCAGCCCAGGCGCAGGCGCACCTGGGTTTGAGCCCAAGCTCCTCCCGTTACTGACTGTGCGACTTTGAGCGGGTTCTTTCCCCTGCCGAGCCCCAGTTTCCTCATCTATAAAACAGGACACTCACTGCGCATCCTTCCCCAGGGGGTCATTGAGAGGGTTAAATGAGATAATTCCCAGAGCACGGACTTTGTGGCGGATGCGCCCATCTCTGCCCAAGGGCCAGGGGGCCAAGTGGGCAGCAGGGCCCAGGGAGCCGGCCAAGGACTTGGGTCACCCCCAAGCCCCGGGCCTGAGTGGCTCAGGGCGTGCGTGGCTCAGGGTTCCGACCCTCTGTCCCAGGGCTCCATGTGCCAACGCTGCTGCATCTAGAGTCCGTTGACAGCAGGCTTCCCCCAGGCGAGCTCGTGTTCATGGGTCTCCGACCGTTACCTCGTATTTATCCTCCAAGGCGCAGGCAGCTGACTGGTAGGGAAAGCGGGGCGGTGGGATCGGAGTCCACTGTCCCTGAACTCTGGCCCGAGCCGCTGATGTCAGAATCAGGGCCTGCAGCGTGAATCCAGACCAGGAAACAGACTCGGCCTGGCTGGCGCCCATGGGGACCCATTGTAGCTGCCAGCATGGGATGGGGTAGAAAACAAGAAGCGGCCGGGCGTGGTGGCGCACGCTTGTAATCCCAGTACTTTGGGAGGTGGAGACCGGAGGATCCGGGTTCGCGGCCAGCCTCAGTTCTCTCGCTCTCTCTCTCTCTCTCTCTCTCCCTGTCTCTCTGTCTCTCTGTCTCTCTCTCTCTACTTAGTGAGGCCCTCGGCAACTTCGTGAGACCTGGTTTCAAAATAAAGTATAAAAAATAGGGCCGGGGGTGTAGCGCGGAGGTAGAACGCCCCTGGGTGCAATCCCCGGTACCGCAAAAAAAAAAAGAAAAAGAAAACAAGAAGCGGCTGCCCATCATGGCCACTCCGAGCCTGACCCGGTGGCCGACGCCTCTCCTGGGAACCAGCGTGGGAGCTGGGCTGGGCCCCCTGCAGAAGGGGGCAGAGAAGAATCTAAGAGGTGGACCACAGGAGTTGGGGTGCAAGGGGCGGAGGTGAGGTGAGGGAGAGGAAGGCGGTGGAGATGAGGCCTCTCTTTTGGTGTGCGTAGCCATTGGGCCGGTCATGGCGCCTGACAGTAAAGATCGGGGGGATGGGATGACTTCACCCCTCTGAGCCTCAGTTTCCTCATTTGTACCCCCAGCCTGTTGTGAGAACACAGGAAAGGGCAGTGAGCCCCTCAAAATGTGTCCCCTTCCTCTGCATTCATGCCCCCGGAGCTGCCTCCCTACACAGCTGGACCTGGATCCCTACACAGCTGGGTGATGTGGGGTAAAGCCACAGACTGCCTTCCCTGAGGCCAGTCACTGCACCACGCCGGGCCTCAGTTTCCCCATCTGTTGAATGAAGGTTCAGAGCAAATAACCCCAATTGTGCTGTCTCCCAAGGTAGCCACTAGCTACGTGTGGCTTTTAAGCACTTGGAGCGTGTAAAATACACACCAGATTTATAAGACTTAATACAAAAAACAACAAGAACATACTCTAACTTGCTAATCAATATCTATTTGGAGTACATGTTGAAATGATAATATTTTTGATGTATGTACTGGGTTAAATATGGTATTAAAATTAAATTGACATGTTTCTTTGTACCTTACCAGGGTTACAGAAATTGTAAAATTGTACAAGTGGTTAGCATCATATTTTGATGGACAGCAAGCTCTGTCCTCGAAGCCTCCCAAGTTTGGATTTTTCATGGGGTGTGTGGAAGTAGGAACTACAAGTGTGTGTGTGTGTGTGTGTGTGTGTGTGTGTGTGTGTGAAAGAGAGAGCGCGCACATGTGCACGCATAGGTATGAAATTAGCAGGGGAAGCCAGGCACATTGGCACATGTCTGTAATCCCAGTACTTGGGAGGCTGAGACAGGATGATCCCAGGTTCAAGGCCAGCCTCAGCAACTTAGTGAGACCCTCAGCAACTTAGTGAAACCCTGTTTCAGAATAAAAAATAAAGCCAAGTGTAGTGGTACATACCGGTAATCCCAGTACTTGGGAAGCTGAGATGGGAGGATTGCAGGTTCAAGGATAGCCTCAGCAACTTATCAAGACCCTGTTTCAAAATAATGAATGAATAAATTAAAAATAAATAAAGGCTGAGGGTTTGCTCAGAGGCAAAATGCCCCTGGCTTCAATCCCCAATATAAATAAATAAATAAATTAATTAATTAATTAATAAAATAGGGCTGCAGGTTTGGCTCAGAGGTAGAATGCCTCTGGGTTCAATCCCAAGTACCAACAAGAAAAAGGGAAGAAACTGGCAGGGGGAGTGTGTGCATGTGTGTTCTGCATGCCCACACCGCATGTGTTAGGGCTCGCTGCGGGGACCCAGGCTGGCCGCCCCACCACAGTGCCCGGCCGTCCACCAGCATCAGCGCCTCCTTCCGCCACTCCTCCAGGACCTCAGGGGGCTGTGGCTCGGGGTTCGGGACCCCACTCTCTAGTGGGGGTCCCAAATGAGGCCCAGAGACTGAGATGTGCTGAGGCTGCCTTCCATTCTACTGAGACCCACACCAGCAAAGAGGCAGCTCCGGGGGCATGGGTGCAGAGGAAGGGGATGCATTTTGGGGGGCTGACTGCCCTTTCCTGTGTTCTCATAACAGGCTGGGGGTACAAATGAGGAAACTGAGGCTCAGAGGGGTAAAGTCATCCCATCCCACCAATCCTCACTGTCGGGCACCATGACCGGCCCAATGGCTACGCACACCAAAAGAGAGGCCTCATCTCCACAGCCTTCCTCTCCCTCACCTCACCTCCGCCCCTTGTACCCCAATCCTGTGGTCCACCTCTTAGATTCTTCTCTGCCCCCTTCTCTCCACCCCTACCAGCCTGGCCCCACCCAAGCCCTCATCCGGCCTTCAGCTCCCCCCAAAGCCACTAGAGGGAGCTTTTCAAGTCGCCAATCAGATTTTGACGCTCTGTCCCCCCACCCCCAAAAGGCCCCAGGTCCTGCGCCTGGGCTCCAGCCCCTCTCTCGCCATCCAGCCCAGGAGCCGTGTTCGGCTTCTCAAATGTGCCACGATCCTTCCCACTTCCACATACTCTGTTCCCTGCAGCCCAGAATGCTTGTCCCTCCCGTCGAGGCCTAGGGACTGCTCCCTCACCATACACAACTCAGCTCCAAGTCCTTCCCTCTGGGGAGCCTGGGTGACGGATGACGATGGAGATGACGCTGGTGACTTTTAAGGAACATTTTTGAGCCCTCACCAGATGCCTAATGCACTCTAAGCGTTTTGCATGATGATACTTCAATTAAACATCGCAGTGAGGCCGGTGCCTTAAGATGAAGAAATTGAAGAGAAGAAAGGATAGGCCGTTTGTTCATGGACACACAGCAGTTTAGCTCCAGACCCTCACTCTTTGGGCCAAATCCCATACACACTCAGCACTGTGCGCTTCTCCTTTACAGCATTAATTTTTTTTTTTTTTGGTACTGGGGATTGAACCCAGGAGCATTCTACCTCCAAACTAAACCCCCAGCCCTTTTTTACTTTTGGTTTTGAAACAGGGTCTTGCTAGGTTGCTGAGAGTATTGCTAAATTGCTGAGGCTGGCCTTGAACCTGCCATCCTTCTGTCTCAGCCTCCCAAGTCCTGGGATTACAGATGTGCGCCACCGCGCCAGCTGGATCATCACCGTATTTAACCTCTAACAGGCACCTACGACGGTCTTGGCAGTTAGAAGGATGTTACACGCGTTACGCTATTGTAATGCTACGTTTGTTTGTAGGATGTTGGCCGTGTGACAGTTTGAGCTGTTCACCTGTCACACCCTGTATCATTTCCACCAGGACAGAATGCTGGTTAGGGACAGCAAGCCTGGGGACAGAGAAGTCGGAGCACAGGGCGCTGAGCATCGCTGCCATGACGACGTTTCCCTGCATGTGCCTCGTGGTACCTTTCACCGGCTCCATCTGATCGAGCCTCAGGAAGCACCTCAAAACCAATTAGAAAGAGAGAAAATACGGGGATGAATACAACCAATTTGGCTTTTCATCGATTGGAGGGGAAGAGAACCTATTTGTACCACAGTGTGTGCCTTGAGCCGGTCCCACTAACACCAGCCTCAGCCTCCTCTCCTACTTCCCGTCAATTTGAAACAAGACCTCAAAATTGATCAATAAGCCCCTGGCTTTCATTTTAGGCATAAAATGCAAAACTCCCCACCATCGGGCCGTGAAGGCAGGCATTTCTCAGTTTCAATGATGAACGCAATTAAATGTCAAGCTACATTTTCCGATGGGTCTGTTCCCTGAAATCAAACACGATACGTCATTCACAGGTGTATTTGTCAACAAGCTACACAGGGTGTTATGTAATTAATTCCAAATAAATTAATCGTGTGGATTTCTTTTTCAAGGGGCAGGATAAAAAAAAAGTCTCTTTTTGTATTAAATATGAACTTTATAATCAGATCTTTAACAGGATGCTGATCTAAAGAATGAACTAATTTTTAACATATATCATGAGAAAGAGAAGCAATCTCTTGCCTGTCTTTCTCATGCACCGAGGGTTGGATTTTGTTTCACCATGAGTGGGCGCTCCCTCGGGACTCCCTCAAGTCTCATTTTGGGGAAGGGGCTCTACAGAGGGATGGACAGGGCCACTACACTCAGGAAAGCCACAGCCGGCTCTCTTGTCTCTGGGCCTGGACAGAGCTCAGTCCTTAATCTGCAAACACCCCACCCCACCTCCCACCTGGTGGTCTCTTCTGCCCGTTACCACCCCCTGCACTCTCATCAGCACCTCTCACTCCCTGCTGGCCACCCATGGTCCTGGACCCCACCCCCATCAGAGCCCTTCTGTCCTCCGCCCCTGCTGAGCCTGGTTATGGAGCCCTGTCATGCCGGGGCCTCTCGTCCCCCATTTCACTACCCTGCAGCCTCGTCCTGATCCTGGCTTCGTCCCACCCTCTCGAGAGGCCTCCCTGTCCCTCCTGGGGAGAGGTCACTGTACAAGGAGGCTGTGAGCCTCAGCACCCACAGGGCTGGCATCTCTCCTAGCTGGACTCGCCTACTCCCTGAGGGGCAGGGTCCCCAGGGCCAGCCAGGCCACAAGGGAGAACGGAGGCCTTGTCAGAGCTGTGGGTACTGGCGAGGACTCGGGCAAGTCGCTCTGGGAAGGCTCCAGTGTTACAACGATTGGACGGCTGAAATCTGAGCCCTGGGTCAGAGCCAGTCTCCATGTGCCCCCTAGCCAGCTGGCCCAGGCCTCCTTCATCGGTCCCTTAGACCAAGTGGCCAGCACCGTCCCCAGCGCCCTGCAGCCACTCTGCCCCCTGCTTGGCCTTCCACTCTGACCCCCTGCAATGGATTCTGGTTCTTTACCTCCGACAAAAATACCCTTCATGCTCCCCTCACTGACCTGCCGGGAGCCAGAGCCTTGAGCCCACCCTCCCCCCACTCCAGCAGGAATGGAGCCCTGTGTGTGCACATGCGTGTGTGCATGCGCGTGTGTGCGTGTGCATGTATGGTATTGGGCATTGTACCTCTGAGATATACTCTAGCCCTATTTTATTTGTTATTTTGAAACACGTTCTTGTTAAGTTGCTGAGGGCCTCACTAAGTTACTAAGGCTAGTCTCAAGCCTGTGATCCTCCTGTCTCAGCCTCCCTAGTACTAGGCACATACAGTACTAGTACTAGGCACCACACCCGGCATGGAAACTTCATGCCGCAGACGTATCAAACTTTTCCTCGCCTCTGAGCCTCAGCACGCTCCTTCCCCATCTTCAAGCAGCAGCTCCTCCATCCTTCAGCTCTCTGCCTGTCTGAAGTCCCCTGACACCCCAGACCCCAGCGACAAGTATCACCTTCATCCCATGAGCCAGAGGAGGTAACAGCTACTTAATTTGCTTGCTGGGTTAGTGTCCTGTTACCCCCAAGGTCCCTCCTGCTTTTCCCCAGTGCCTGAGACAGTGCTGGGCACGTAATAGGTGCTCAGGAAATATTTGTTGAGTGAGTAAATGGGCAGCTAGGGGTAGTTGCAGGGTACCCCATGAAGGCCTGGACAGATGAGAGGGGCAGCTATTATAAACAGCATGATGCCGGGCATGGTGATGCACGCTTGTAATCCCAGTGCTTGGGAGGCTGAGACAGGAGAATCTCAGGTTTGCGGCCAGCCTCAGCTACTTAGTGAGGCCCTCTGCAACTTAGTGAGACCCTGTTTCAAAAATAAAGAATAAAAAATAGGGTTGGGGGTGTAGCTCGGAGGTAGAATGCCCCTGGGTTCAATCCCCGGTACCGCAAAATAAATAAATAAATAAATAAATAAATAAATAAATAAATAAATAAATAAAAAACAAATAAACAGCACAAAGCAGAGTCACCAGGAACCCGTCACCCCAAGGAAGTTCTCTGGTGCTTGGCCTCTGTCTCGCCCCGACCCCCAGCTCTGTGGCACTCCATCCCCCTGCTGGCGCGTCTCGGCCTCGTGGGCTCCGTCACTCAGACAGCTGCCCGAGGCTGGCCAAGCCAAGAACAGAAGCTGGATGGAAAAACAGCCTGGTCAAATCGCCACCCTGACCTGGGTTTGTGGGAACGGGATGAGTTCTGCGCCCCGACGTGCCAGCCACTCACAGCCGCGGTGCTGAGGACGCCCTGGGTTCTGAGCCGCCCTGGTTCCAATTTGTGAATCGGGGCTGTGCGGCTGAGACATGAGAACGGATAGAAAGAACCATTGCTGGTGTGTGGTGGCCCCGGGGACCACGTCCGTCTCACTCACTCCCGTCCCCTCCTTGCTCCCTCTGCAGTGCTCAAATCAGGGAAATTCTGGAATTCAGACCGTGCCTCTCGGTATTCAGAAGCAATTACCGAGTTTCTGCGGGTGTCTGGCTACCTCTCAGGGACATTGAGAATCTTAATTAATTATGATCTGAAAGAGTTTGATGTTCTAGGAATAAAAAGACATAAGGGAGCCCAGACTATTTTCAGGAACATTAATTATTTAATGGACACTATTCGTAGAAAATTAGGACTGTTAAATAGAAGTTTAGGGTTGGGAGCACTGTGATTATTTTCACCCCAAGTCCCCGTTCTCTTGCACCATCATTGAGAAGAGGCCGTTGACCCAGCAGAAGAAAGAGAAAGTTCTAGTCTGAGCTCTACAGTGTTCCTGCTGTGTGACCTTGGGCAGGTTGCCGTTCCTCTCTGACCTCAGTTTCATCATGTTAGAGTCTGTATTAGATGGTTTCTTGGGTGTCTAAGCTATAACAAGAGAATTCAGAAATGTCCCATCCTGGACTCCACTTCTGAGTTTCTCATTCAGTGGGTCTGGGGTAGTGGGTATTATATATATAATATATATAATATATATATATATATATATATATATATATAATATATATATATATTATTTTATTTTATTTTGTACTAGCGGTTGAACCCAGAGGCATTCTACCTCTGAGCTATATCCCCAGCCCTTTTTAATTTTTTTGTTTTGAAACAGGGTCTCTCTAGGTTGCTGAAAGTCTCCCTAAGTTGCTGAGACTGGTCTCGAACCTGCGATCCTCCTGTCTCAGCCTCCCAAGTACTGGGATTACAGGCGTGAGCCACCACACCCAGCTTGGAATATACATTTTAACAAAGCTCATGAATCTGTCCCTGAGGTCTTTGAGCCACACTCCAAAGAAAGCTGGCCGTAACCCTGTGACATCCATAGAAGATCCTTCAGAGGACATTTGCCCATGAAAAATATCCATTTTTATTATCAGCTTACATGCTGAAAGGGCATATTAAACCATGTTTAACTGAATTTACCCAGGCCTTGGTGTTCCTCTTCATCAAAGTTCATGTGGTTAATTCTGGGTGGAAACATTAAATTTTCCTCTTGTAATTAGCTCCTAATCAACTCACTACAGCGACTCCCCGAGGAGAAGTCATAATCCTTATCCCTGGGAACTGGAGACGAAACACACACAGCTCGCTCGGCGGAGAATCTATAGATAAAGATGTCTAGAGCAGGAGGAGAAGCTCGCATCTGAAAATCTGGGAGCTGAAAGTCGTCTGTCCATCCATCCATTTATCCATCCATCCATCCACCTACTCATCCATTCATCCATTTACCCATTCATCCATCAGTAATCTGTCTTCATCCACCAATCCATCTCTCCATCCATCCACTCATCCATTAATTTGTCTATCTCCCATCAATCCATCTTTCCATCCATCTCTCCATCCATCCATCCATTCATCCAAGAAATATTTATTAAGAACCTACTATGTGCTAGGCACTAGAGATATGGTAAATATGACAACTTGGTCTCTATCCCCCTGTATCTAAAGTCTTTTTTTTTTTTTTTGCGGTACCGGGGATTGAACCCAGGGGCGTTCTACCTCTGCACTACACCCCCGGCCCTATTTTTTATACTTTATTTTAAAACTGGGTCTCACGAAGTTGCGGAGGGACCTCACTAAGTAGAGAGAGAGAGAGAGAGAGAGAGAGAGAGAGAGCTGAGGCTGGCCGCGAACCCAGATCCTCCAGTCTCCACCTCCCAAAGTACTGGGATTACAAGCGTGCGCCACCACGCCCGGCATCTAAAGTCTTTTGAGGGATACAGACATTGCACAATTAAAGCAAACTAAATAATAACAAACTGAAAAATCCTATGAAGGAATCCACAGGCTGCTGAAATTGAGACTGGCAGGGTGGGGAGGCCTACCTTAAGTGAGTGATCAGGGAGGCTCACCTGAGGAGGTGACATTAAAGCCGACACCTAGAGGACCAGAAGGCAGCAGATGAAACCCTCCAGACAGGAGGAGCAGTCCACGCAGAGCCCCTGGCATGAGCTGCTTGGGAACCAGAGACCCTCCCTAGATCAGCTCCCATCCCAGTGCCCTGGCTAAATGATCTGCTAGTGTCTGCACTTAAGGTGACAGGGACTCACTGCCTCTGGCAACTGCAAAATCCCCATTATTGAGGATTTTGATAGGTCATAGCTCTTCCTCATATTAGCTGGGCATGGTGGCACATGTCTGTAATCCCAATACTTGGGAGGCTGAGACAGGAGGATTGCAGGTTCGAGAGTAGCCTCAGCAACTCAGCAAGACTTTCAGCAACCTAGTGAGACTGTTTCAAAACAAAAAAATAAAAAAAGGGCTGGAAAGCCGGGTGTGGTGGCGCACAATTGTGATCACAGTACTTGGGAGGCTGAGACCAGAGGATCCGGGTTCGCGGCCAGCCTCAGCTACTTAGTGAGGCCCTCCACAACTTAGTGAGACCCTGTTTCAAAATAAAGAATAAAAAAAAAAGTAGGGCTGGGGGTGTAGCCTGGAGGTAAAATGCCCCTGGGTTCAATCCCCAGTACTGCAAGAAAAAAAAAAGGCTGGAGGTATAGCTCAGAGGTAGAATGCCCCTGGGTTCAATCCCTAGTAACACACACACACACACACACACACACACACACACACACACACACACACACACACACACACACACACACACA
>PVJS01024369.1:0-28759 GCA_004027185.1 Glis glis
GGTGGACCTGGGTCCTGACCTGTGTGTGTGCTCTTTCCCCCAAGGTGGACATGTTCTCCGGGGCGGTATTTATCCAGCAAGCTCTGGGGTGGAATATCTACGCTTCCGTCATTGCACTCCTGGGCATCACCATGCTTTACACTGTGACAGGTGGCCGCAGCAGGGGCAGTGGGGGTGGGGTGGGGGGGTGGGGGTTGGCCTGAACATGTGCCAGGAACTGTGACTGGACTCTAAGGGAGTAAAGTGGAACAGAGAAGTTTGGCAGTGTGATGTGGTCCAGACAGGAGAAGCAACTAACTCTTCAGAGAACAAAATCACTTTCTCTCCCCACTGTCCCTTGGATTTGGACTGGAAGTTTGGGTGCCCAGCTAGTGCTGGGCCTCAGAGTGGGGACAGGGGCAAAATGAAGTGTTAGCAGCTCTTGTCCTCTTGCATGAACCGGGAATGGACTTGGCCAGTCTTCAAGATCCACTGGGCAAACCCAGTGCAGCTCCAGGGTCCCAGGGTGGGGCCTGCGATCAGATGCAGAACAAAGTAGGTGGGGGCTGGTGCCCAGGCAGGCTTGAGGAGCCCGCCCTGGGGATGGGATGGAGCTGAGAACTGCACCTTAGAGAATCACCCCTCCTACTACCCAAATGAAAACTGGGGCCTATAGTGGGGATCCTACACGTGGGTGCCTTTCCAAGAAGGCATCAGAGAAGCCTAAAGCTCAGCCTCACCCTGCTTACCAAGCCCTGCGTCTTGGTGCCTGACTGCATGAGGCTGGAGAATGGGGCATTGTTTTGAAATTCGTTCTCCAGAAAGGGAACTTTTTTACACTCTCAGAAAGGCACCGTATGTGCTAGGATCACGGGCTGGGCTGTCGGCACTGACTCGGGCCTGTTGCAGGAGGGCTGGCGGCGCTGATGTACACGGACACTGTGCAGACCTTCGTCATCCTCGCGGGGGCCTGCATCCTCTCGGGTTACGGTATGGGGGCTCAGCCCATGGGGAGGGGCGCGGAGGTGTGGGGCCGCAGAGCTGTCAACTGAAGAGCTGGGACGTCCTGTGGGTGGTAAGGAGGGCCTCACAGCCGGTGCTGGGTCTCCTGACGGCCCTGCCTGCCCAGCTTTCCACGAGGTGGGCGGCTATTCGGGACTCTTCGACAAGTACCTGGGAGCAGTGACTTCGCTGACGGTGTCCGAGGATCCGGCTGTGGGCAACATCTCCAGCTCGTGCTATCGACCGCGGCCCGACTCTTACCACCTGCTCCGGGACCCTGCGACGGGGGACCTGCCGTGGCCCGCGCTGCTCGTGGGGCTTACCATCGTCTCGGGCTGGTACTGGTGCAGCGACCAGGTGCGGGGTCAGGGCTTGGGCCTGGAGGGGACCCGGGGCAGCGCCCTGAGCGCGGCGCGGAGCTGAGATGGACGACCTCACCCCCGCGTGGGTCGAAGGCGTGGCCTGAGGGGGGCGGGGACCAGGACCAGGTGGAGCCAGAACGGGGTGGCGGGAGCTAAGAATGGAACCCGGGACAAGCAGAGCGGATTGGAGCGGGGTGGGGCGGCGCGTCGACGCAGGGCGTGAGGGGGCGGCGTGCGGGACGTAGCGGTGGCTGCACCTGCCTCGCTGCAGGTCATCGTGCAGCGCTGCCTGGCCGGAAAGAACCTGACTCACATCAAGGCGGGCTGCATCTTGTGCGGCTACCTGAAGCTGATGCCCATGTTCCTTATGGTCATGCCAGGCATGATCAGCCGAATTCTTTACCCGGGTAAAGTCTGCGCTTCCGCCCCGCCCCACAGTCCGCGCCCCCTCCAGCCCCCTCTTGCGCAGGTATCCCAGTGCCTATTTCTGTTCCATTCCTGAGATTCGGAATCTGTATTCTATTCTCCCACCACAGAAGGGTCCTCTCCCCCGCTAGGATTCCCAGTCTCCACTAGGATCCAGTGACCCCAGCTCCCAGACCCGGCTCGGTCCTAGCCGCGCTGCGACTTCTTTTTTGCAGACGAAGTGGCGTGCGTGGTGCCCGAGGTGTGTAAGCGCGTGTGCGGCACGGAGGTGGGCTGCTCCAACATCGCCTACCCGCGGCTGGTCGTGAAGCTCATGCCCAATGGTGAGGGCAGGCGCCTGGGCTGCCCCTGCCCACACGCGAAGGGACTCTGGGAGACGCCCAGCCTACACCCGCCTGGGACTCGCGGGTGGCCCCGGCTCACAGCCCCTGTGGCCCGCAGGCCTTCGTGGACTCATGCTGGCCGTCATGCTGGCCGCGCTCATGTCCTCGCTGGCCTCCATCTTCAACAGCAGCAGCACGCTCTTCACCATGGATATCTACGCACGCTTGCGGCCCCGCGCGGGAGACGGGGAGCTGCTGCTAGTTGGACGGTGGGGCCTCGGTCCCTCCACGTCCCCCCAATAAATGAGCCTGGGGTGGGGACACAGAGCACCTGCAGGGTTCTGGGGCAAGGAGGGAAGTGAGTAACACCTCCCGCTGGCCTCACAACTGCAGGCTCTGGGTGGTGTTCATTGTGGCCGTGTCGGTGGCCTGGCTCCCGGTAGTGCAAGCCGCGCAGGGCGGGCAGCTCTTCGATTATATCCAGTCAATCTCCAGCTACTTGGCACCACCCGTGTCTGCACTCTTCGTGCTGGCGCTCTTCGTGCCCCGTGTTAACGAGAAGGTGAGCAGTGTGTGTCCTCGTGAGCTCGGGGCAGGGCTTGGACATCCTGAGCAGGCTAAGGCGAAGCACTCTCTCCCTGGCAGGGCGCCTTCTGGGGACTGATTGGCGGCCTGCTGATGGGCCTGGCCCGTCTCATTCCTGAGTTCTCCTTCGGTTCTGGCAGCTGCGTGCGGCCGTCAGCTTGCCCCGCACTCCTGTGCCGGGTGCACTACCTCTACTTTGCCATCATGCTCTTCGTCTGCTCCGGCCTCCTCACCATCGTGATCTCCCTGTGCACTGAACCTATTCCCCAAAAGCACGTAAGCACTGGCCTCCGCAGGCCAGAACCATCTCCTTCCCCATGTGTTAGGCAGGCCCAGTGGGTTGGATTGGTGGGAGCCAGCTGGGAGACCAACTTGAAGTTGCATTTGTAGAGCAAGCACAACATTTTTATTTAAAAGACATTTATTTGACGTAGTGTGGGGGGAGATGAGCTGAACATTCTGGAGGGTTGGCAATTAACCCCCTCCCCCAAGGCCAATCCTTGGAATGGCCTTTGGACTCAAAACAGGCTATAACCAGAGGCTGAGAGTATCATCTTAAAAGCTCAGAAAGGGTTTGGTCTTATGCTGCCACAGGGCTGACCCAGGGAGCAAGACAAGACCTGGGCCTGGAAGGCCGGCAGGAATTTTTTATTGTTAGCAGGATGTTAAGACCAGTCTGATGTTCTGAAGTACTGTAATTCTGGGTAGACAGGAGACCTGGGGTGATGAAGTGTGTGTGTGGGGGGGGGGGTGAGCAAGGCCAATGGCTTTAATGACCCAGTTGAGGAGCTTGGGTTTAGGCTGAGGGCAAAGGGCAGCCATGGAAGGTGACTGAGCTCACGTGGAGAGAGCTGAGCCTGGGCTAGGTGTGCAAACTGGGCAGAGGGAGGAAGGTGAGGGCGGTGACAAGGCTGGTGTGCTGTGTGGACAACAGACCTTAGGGACTAGGGTGGGAGAACAGAACACCCACTGGTCCCTGCTCCCGCCCCTCCCTAGCTCCACCGCCTGGTTTTCAGTCTCCGGCACAGCAAGGAGGAACGGGAGGATCTGGATGCTGATGAGCAGGAAGGCCCGGCCTCTCCCCCTGTCCAGAACGGGTGCCCGGAGCATGCAGTGGAGATGGAGGGTAAGCACTGCCCAGGGAGGTGGCACGAGGAGCCCGGGGAGCCAACGTCCTTCAAACTAACCGCAGGGCCTCCGTCTCTCCCAGAGCCTCAGCCCCAGGCACCAGGCCCACTCCGCCGGTGCCTGCTCTGGTTCTGCGGAATGAGCAGGGGTCAGGCAGGTGGTCCTCCACCCCCTGCCCCGGAGGAGCTGGCTGCAGCAGCCAGGCAGCTGGAGGACATCAGTGAAGACCCACGCTGGGCCCAGGTGGTCAACCTCAATGCCCTGCTCATGATGACTGTGGCCATATTCTTCTGGGGCTTTTATGCGTGAGGTCAAATGTGTTGGATACCATAAGCCTCCACCAGGGCAGGGCTCAGCTGCATGACAAGTGGAGGTGGGGCGCCTGCAGTGGTTCCCAGGAAAGGGGAAGGGGCAAAAGTGGAGTGGGGAGGCCCTGGCTCCCCTTCTCTCTGCTGGGGGTCCATTCCATCTGACTGGCAGTCACTTCCCATGAGGCCTTGGCCAATCTGCCATGGCAATACATCTAAGCCAAAATAAAGGTGCCTTTCCCATGTCCTGCTGTGGCTGTGTCCTTGTTCCAGGCTCCGGTGGTGGGCCCTGGGCCTCCACCGGGGCTGCTCACAAGACTTTCTTTTCTGGAGACCCGAGCCATGTGGCCCTCCACTCATCCACCTCCAGGTGGTGCTTGTCAGTCTTCCAGCCCACAGCCTTCAGCCCTGGGGAGAAGACACAGGGTGACACTGGGAATGCTGGGGAGGGGACACTGGGCTGATGGGGGGAGGGGTCCTGCACCCATAGGCTGGGCTGGGTGCAGGCTTTGTGCACTACTTGGGCTTCTCTGCTGGGTGATCTCTGGCAAAAAAAAAAAAAAATGAGGCTGAAATCTCATCTGGTTGCAGCCAGAATTCACAGATAACACACAGGAAAAAGGCAGAGTAAGTGCTAAATAAAGGATCATCATAAGGTCCATGTGAGCCCCACCCCTCCCCCAGTTCCTAAGTGCCAACTGGGATCACACAGCCTGTC
Source organism: Glis glis (assembly GCA_004027185.1). Classification (NCBI taxonomy): domain Eukaryota; kingdom Metazoa; phylum Chordata; class Mammalia; order Rodentia; family Gliridae; genus Glis; species Glis glis. The sequence goes on from PVJS01024369.1 coordinate 4,832, forward strand.
AACACTGTCACAGCCTCAGAGCCCATCCTAACCTCCCCATTCCACAGAGAGGGAAACTAAGTCCAGACTTACGATCACCGGGAGAAGCCAGGTCTTTTATCTCCCAGGTGGAAGCATGGGGTGAGGATAGGCAGGGCCCCAGGGGAGGAAGGTTTCAGGGACCAAGAAGCCATGGGGGCCCATGTTACCTTTCAAGAACATCGGGAATAGCTTGTCCATCACTTGATGCGTCTCTCTGATGAGGATCCAGCTATTCTTCTCAGGACCTGGGGTGGGGTGCAGAACCAGAAGCTCTCCCGTCCTCAGCAGGACGGGTGTTCCATCCCTCCTTGGGGTGTCAGCAGTCTAGACCCTGAGGCTCTTACCTGCCTGTGTCAGGGGCCTCAGCTCCGCCAGCTCTCTGGGAAGGAGTCCATCTTCTTGCAGGGCTCCAAACAACAGCCCGTGTGTGGCGGCCCTTAGGATGACCTCGGGGCCTGCCATCGGGCTCAGAACTACCTGTACTTGGTCTGGAGAGACCCAGGAGACAACAGGTATCAGGGAAGGGCCATCTCTCCAAACACCCTCAACCTGGTCCCTGTGCTTCACCCCTGTCACTGTCCCCCCGCCCCCACGGCTTAGCCAGGCATGGAAGTCTTTCTCCCCACCCTTTCCTGTCCAGCTTCATCTGTTGCTTTCCAAAGCTCTGGCCAAGCTGAAATGCCCAATTCCCAATACAACTTCACAGCAGTTCGCTGAGATGCATTCATTTTGCTAGTGAGAATTAACATCTTTTAATACACCACCAGCAGCTCAGCAATCTCAAGGACTCGTTTCCCCAAGAGGTGACTCTCAATGGGAGCAGAGAGTGGCTCCCCAGGGGCAGCCGAAGGTCATAATTTTATTTAAGTGTATGGTGATGTACAAAGTACTTTTACATAATCACCTTATTTGACCCCCACAAAAACACTACAGGTAAGAAGGCAGCTACTGTAGCTCCGTTTTACAAAGGGGTAAAGTGAATTTCATTGGGGCCCGCAGCTATAATTTGAACACATTAAAATTTTAGTCTAGAGTGCCCTGCAGGACACAGACAGCCTCCAAACTGCCCAGGGTCAGGGCCCTGGACTTGGAGGAATGAGGCTGACCCCGAGGGTGAGTCGAAGGCTAGGAGAATGTGGCACTCACTTCGTGACCGGTTCCAGTAAAGGAGGTAGGGTTGTTGGTGCCCCTCAACCAGCTGCTGCAGCTCAGAGACTCTGGTGGAGAGAAGAGAGTGCAGCGGGGGAGGGGGAGAGAAAAGGCAGGAGCACTAGTCAAACTTAACCCTCACTGTCTACACGTCACCCATCTTTTGCTCACTTCCCGTCTCTTCCTCAGCCATAACCCACACCCCCACATCCATCCTCCCTTTCTTCCTATATGTGGTCATCCACTGTCCCCATCCGCCATCATTCCTTCATCCAACAAACACATCTCTTATATCTTCTATGTTATACACCCTACTGCCCTCAAACATTCCCAGTGACCCCACGTCTGTTCAGTGGAAACGAAAACCTGGAACAGGAAAGTGGGACCTGGTCAGGGGAGGCCAGTGTGTAACTGGGACAGGAGCACGTGTGGGAGGCAGCCGTGATGAGTGAGAAACACTGGGCCACTCACCTGGAGACCAAGCGGTGTAAGGGGACACCCAGGGATAGAGTCAGAGACGGCCAGAAACCTGTGGAAAGCTAGAGTCAGGATGCCCAGGCCTGGGGAGGGACTGGGCAACACAGGACTTGAGGCCAAAGGGTTGGTTGGTCACCTGTCCACAGTGGCTCCATCTGATTGGCTGCAGTGGGGTTAAGAATCTTTCCCCTCTGCAGGAAGTGTTTCAGGACCAGCTCGAGCCGGCTCTCGTTCAAGGTCTCCATGACCAGGGCACGGACAGCCCGGTAGTTGGCATAGATGTGGAGGGCGGTGAAGAGGAAGAAACAGCCAAGGCTGAGGCTGGGGCAAGAGAGCGAGGTGGCCAGTAGGGACAGAGGCCCCGCTGGGCAGCTCCCCCCAGCCCGGCGCTGGCTTACCTAGCGCACCCGGACACCAGAGGAAGCATCAGGAGGCTGACCAGCAGCCCCGCCAGGTTCACCAGCGTCTCCTGGAAAACAGCAGAGGGCGTGGCTGGAAGGCTCCCCTCCAGGCCAGACTCCTCCCACCTCACTCCTCCCTGCTCCTGCTTGGGACCTCCAGGGTTCCCCACTCGGATGAGGGTGCCACGTCAATTTTTAACATTTTAGGCGAGTGAAGCTGCCACTTAAAAGGTGCTGCTGCTTCCCCCCAGGTAGATCCGATGCCCTTGGAACATCCTCGGAACATCCTCGGAACCTGTCTTCTCTGTTTCGTGAAAGCCATCTGGTCAGTGCCACACTCGGGCACTCTCTGCAGCATGGGGAACTACTTCCATATGGTGAAAGGGTCGCTCTCACATCTCTTAGTATACATAACTGGCCAACAAATTTGCAAAGGGGTCAAGGAACCACACTGGAAGGAAAGGAACAGGACCCAAACCTCTTCCCTTGAAAATCAGTGTTACCAGAACCCTCTGATGGCCAGACTGTCACCCTAGGGGAAAGACCCAGGCTGCCTGGGCCAACTCATCATGAGGGAGGAGGCGTCTGCATTGTTGTCCCTGAGACTGGGGTTCCAGGGACTGTGGGTCCCCGCACGGAAGGAAACTGAGGCTGGAGGGCTATTTGTATCCAGCCCTCCTGGCAAGGGGGTGGGCTGAGGGAATAAAAGCTATGGATGGGGCAGTGAACTGGGGACCAGGGGCCGCGGGAGCTCAGGAGCAGAGGGACTCCTCTTTCACAGGTGGGAAAATCATCATTTCCAGTAGCCACATAGAGTGGTAACAAAGCAACATCGCCAGAGAGCAGGGCCTGCTGCAGGACTCAGCACATGGCCCAGCTGTGCCCTGATGCATCACCGCCCCGGAGGACGCCCTGGAGCCTTGGAAAAAATAGTGTGGAGGCAGAGCAGGGCTGGGCCAGTGAGAGCAGGCATGAGGCTAGGAGAACGTCGAGTGAAGGACCTGGATGATTCTTACTTGTCCCACTTGACCTTGTAGATTCAGAGCTAGAGGAAACCCTGGGAAGAACTAGTTTAACCATTCCCTAAGAGGGACTCGCTCCGGCATCTAGGTGGACTGGACAGCTCTATGCTTTATTTCCTCATCTGTAAAATGGCCACAAGGAATACTTACAGCACAGTAATGCTGTAAGGATTTAATGAGTTTACATAAAGGAAATACTTGGCATGTGGCTAATGCTTTATAAGTATTAGCTGTGTTAATATTATTGAGCAAAATAATACAGAAGGCTGGAAAGTAGACTAGATATAACAGAGGTTTCTTTGTGTGTGTGTGTGTGTGTGTGTGTGTGTGTGTGTGTGTGTGGTACTGGGGATTGAACCCAGGGGCATTCTACCTCCAAGCTACATCCCCAGCCCTATTTTATTTTTATTTTGAAACAGGGTCTCGCTAGGTTGATGAGTCTCACTACTTGCTGAGGTTGTCCTTGAACCTGTGATCCTCCTGTCTCAGCCTCCCAAGTACTGGGATTACAGTCGTGCACTACCACACCTGGTTTAACAGAGGTTTCTTTTATTTATTTATTTTGTGTGTGGTACTGGGGATTGAACCCAGGGGCATTCTACCTCCAAGCTACACCCCCAGCCCTATTTTTTATTCTTTATTTTGAAACAGGGTCTCACTAAGTTGAGGAGAGCCTCACTAAGTAGCTGAGGCTGGTCGTGAACCCACAATCCTCCTGTCTCAGCCTCCGAAGTACTGGGATTACAAGCGTGTGCCACCACACCTGGCTCTTAACAGAGGTTTCTAAATAGCTTCAGTGTCAAAGAAAACCACCTCATGCTGGGTGTGGTGGCACATGCTTATAATCCCAGTACTTGGGAAGCTGAGACAGGAGGAGGATCCCAGGTTCTTGGCCAACCTCAGCCACTTAGTGAGACCCTGTTTCTAAATAAGAAATAAAATTGGGCTGGGGTGTGGCTCAGAGGTAGAATTCCCCTGGGTTCAATCCCCAGTGCCATAAAAAATAAAATTAAATAAATAAAGCAGGGATAATAATAATAGCACCCATCTTACAGGGCCAGTATGAGAGTTCAATGATGTAATGCACATAAGCACTTAGCATAGGAGTTTGTTGGAAATCTACAAATACCTGCAGGGTCTTAAGAGTGTCCCTCTACCTCTGCAAGCTCCCTTGGCCAGGGGGAGGGGCTGGGCCAGAGGGCCTGCTGAACTGCTAAGCGGAGGCCTCCAGCCAGTGACCCTAACAACGCTGCACGCAGAGTACCTTTGACTCGTGAAACGCCTTCACATGTGGGACCTCATGTGATGAGAACATCCAGCTCCCAGCGTGGGGCTGTGGGCTACAGGGCGAGGGGGAGGGCTCATCTCGGCCACACGGGCAGTGGGCAGGGGCTGAGATCAGCTTGGACTTGTTCCCACAGAGCAGCACCCTCACCCCTGACCGCACGTCCTCAGAGTCACAGCTGTCAGCACTTCTGTCTCTTCCTGGGTATCTTCTACCTGCCCTCCCCCGCCAAGGGCACTCAGGCACTTCTCCCCAAACTCCCAAACCGCGGCCTGGCCTGACCCCGGCGTCCCTCCAACCCTGGCTGCTTACCTGGCTGCCATCCTTGGCTGACACATCGGCCATGTTGTTTCTCCGGGCCTGGTGCACAGTCAGGGCAGCCCGAGTGGCCCCGCCAGCCACACTTACGATGCACTGGGTGGGGAGAGGCAAGAGCGCCCTTCTGAGGCTGAGCCAAGGCAACGACTCACACCAGCTTGAGAAAACCAGGTGCAGGTGACCCCCCGGCAGAGCCTGAACGCCATCCTGCTCTCTAGTTCTCACCCTGCACTTCCCGTCACACCTCCCCATCTGGTTCCAGGAGAACACTAAAGTCCTGTCTGCCAGGACACAAGGAAACTCGATTTCCTTCCCCAAAGTAGAGGTGCAAAGACCATTCTTAGCCCAGAACTTACCTACCCCCCAGCTCCTACTTTGGCTACATCCTCTCCCTTGCTAAGAAACCGGACCCAGTCTGGCTTCCAGCTTCATGGTACATTCTGCCTGCCTGGACTCCCTCCCCTCTTCCTACTCCAGCTAAGCCATATTCAGCTTTCCAGGCCAATTCAAGACCTACACAGGTGCCCCTGACCTCCCAGGACACCTGGAACTTTCCCCCTGAAGCCCCAGGATGGTAAAGTTCACCAGTGAGGGTCACAGATCATCCTGTTCATCCCATAATTATCAAGCCTCTTTTTTTTTTTGTGGTACCGGGGATTGAACGCAGGGGCGTTCTACCTCCGTGCTACACCCCTGGCCCTATTTTTTTGTATACTATATTTTGAAATTGGGTCTCACGAAGTTGCGGAGGGCCTCACTAGGGAGGGAAGGAGAGAGGGAGAGAGAGAGAGAGAGAGAGAGAGAAAGAAAGAGAGAACGAGCGAGAGAGAGCGAGAGCGCACGCGCACATGCGCGTGCTGAGGCTGGCCGCGAACCCGGATCCTCCGGTCTCCGCCTCCCAAAGTACTGGGATTACAAGCATGCGCCACCACTCCCGGCTCCTCTTTTATTTTTATTTATTTTTTTGAGGTACTGAGGATTGAACCCAGGGGCATTCTACCTCTGAGCTACACCCCCAGCCCTGTTTTGTATTCTTTATTTTGAAACAGGGTCTCACTAAGTTGCAGAGGGCCTCACTAAATAGCTGAGGCTGGCCACGAACCCGGATCCTCCAGTCTCAGCCTCCCAAGTACTGGGATTACAAGTGTGCGCCTCCACGCCTGGCTTCAAGCCTCTTTTAGATGCTAGACACAGACTAAGTCAACCCAGGCCCTGCCCTTGTGAAGCTTAGAGATCAACAAACAAACAAGTCAAGAGGAAAGCGGTATAAAACAAGGCTGGAGTGACCGGAAGGGACTTGGCCACGTGGAGCCTTGGAACCTTGTTAAGGTCTTTATCCTAAAAAGCACTGGGGCAGGGAAGTGACCTGACTGAATTTCCACTTTTAAAGGATCACTGGAGCCGGGCATGGTGGCGCACACTTGTAATCCCAGTACTTTGGGAGGCGGAGACCGGAGGATCAGGGTTCGCAGCCAGCCTCAGCTCTCTCTCTCGCTCTCTCTCTCTCTCTCTCTCTCTCCCTGTCTCTCTCTCTCTCTCTCCTTAGTGAAGCCCTCCACAACTTCATGAGACCCGGTTTCAAAATAAAGTATAAAAAAAATAGGACCGGGGGTGTAGCTCAGAAGTAGAACGCCCCTGGGTTCAATCCCCGGTACCACACACACACACACAAAAAAACAAATAAAGGATCACTGGTTTGTTCTCTGAGAAGGACTGAAGAGGGATGAGATGGGAGGCAGGGAGATGACCTAGGAAGCAACTGTGCTTCTTCCTCTCGGTGGTGGTGACAGGGAGATGGAGGAATGAGTGGACTGAAGAGAGGAAGGAGACAGAATTGAGGGAAGGCTTAGCCGGGAGGGGCAGGTGAGTGGGGGAGGAGGGAGGAGAGGGCAGAAGGAAGAGTGGCAGCAACTAACTGGTGTACCTAGGGATGGAGTGCTGGTCACTGAGACCAGAACTCTAGAGAGGGGTCTTAGAAGGGAAGTTCATGGCCCTGTTCCATTCCCTTATTTGACAAATGAAGAGCCTGAGGCCTCAAAGGCAAGATTTGGTGCAGAATTTGAAACACACGTCAGAAGTCACAATCCTTGGTTCAGAGCTACAGCAGTGGGTTTCTCTGGGGTTTCCTAGCCTGGGGATGACGGGGAGTGGAGGAAGCAATGTTCATAGCATTTCGTACCTCTACCAGTGAAGTCTTTCACCATAAAGAACGGTTGCACCCCAAATGCCCACGGTGCCAGTCATGGAGAAACACTAAAGCGATTTAAATAGCTAGACGGGCCTTTGAGATGGGTTTTGCACTAATTCTTGAGGCTTTACTCTGGGCCAGGTACTTGACTCTTGGGCCTCAGTTTCCTCACCTGGATGAAGCTAACCAGAGGAGCTGTGAGGTTGAACGCCCCGACACAGTGGAAGAGCTAGCATGACCCCACTGGCCCACCAGCCTCACCATCAGGTCTGTGTTGTCCCGCCTGCCTCTGGGCCTTGATCTGCGTTGTCTTCTGCCCAGAACACCCACCCTGCACCTTAAACTCATTCTTGAGGGCCCAGCCCCCCTTGGAAGGCCTTCCTTCCTGCATCCCCTGACCGTTCCTCATCTGGGATACTTGGAGCCATCATTCTATACATATTTGTATCATTATGTGTGCCTTCCTTTCAAAGATGGGAGGGCCCGTGTTCTCCGCCAAACATGCAGTAGACACTCAAAAGATATTTTACTGAAAAAATGGAAAGTAAAGGAAGCTTGTGGGCTGGGCGTGGTGGCGCACGCTTGTAATCCCAGTACTTTGGGAGGCGGAGACTGGAGGATCTGGGTTCGCGGCCAGCCTCAGCTCTCTCTCTCTCTCTTTCTCTCTCTCTCCCTGTCTCTCTCTCTCTCTGTCTCCTTAGTGAGGCTCTCCGCAACTTCGTGAGACCTGGTTTCAAAATAAAGTATAAAAAATAAGGCCGGGGGTGTAGCGCGGAGATAGAAGGCCCCTGGGTTCAATTCCGGGTACCGCAAAAAAAAAAAAAAGGAAGCTTGTCCCCAAATGTTGACATCGGAAGATCCGTCCCCTCAGCTTGGGGTTCCCTCACCAGTCCTGTGGTTCTTTTTTTTTTTTTTTGTGGTACTGGGGGTTGAACCCAGGGGCCTTTTACCTCCGAGCTACACCCCCAGCCCTATTTTTTTTTATTCTTTATTTTGAAACAGGGTCTCACTAAGTTGCGGAGGGCCTCACTAAGTAGCTGAGGCTGGCTACGAACCCATATCCTCCGGTCTCAGCCTCTCAGGTACTGGGATCACAAGCGTGCACCATCACGCCCGGCTTAGTCCTGTGGTTCTGAACCTTGTACTGGCTGGCTGAGGCACCAGGGGCTGTCTGGCTAGAGGAGTATCAGAAAACCTGATGGATCTGAGTAGAAACAGCTGAACTTTCTCACTCTTTTAGAAGTTCCTTGAGCACAGGGCCGAGATGAACCCACACATAGTACCATCAAGGTAGGTATCCCAAGCACAGGGGTGCCCCAGAGGTAGGTACCTTGGCCAGGTTGCTGGTGCTGACGATCATGGTGAAACAGAATGGGTATGCAGGAGCCATAATCTCAAGGAACATGGCTATATCATTGAGGACATCAGCAAACAGCCTGGTGGGTAGATCGGAGGTTGGCGGTCAGAGACAAGAGATCTTCATAGCAAAGGACCCTCCTGCTCTTCCCCTCTGTGCCAGCCCCTCCTCACCTCCACTGCTTCGCATTGCAGTCCAGTTTGCTCCTGTTGGGAATGAAAGGTTGTTACAATTTAGAATGAAGGAGCCAGGCGTGGTGGCACATGCTTGTAATCCCAGTACTTTGGGAGGCGGAGACCGGAGGATCAGGGTTCACAGCCAGCCTCAGCTCTCTCTCTCGCTCTCTCTCTCTCTCTTTCTACCTAGTGAGGCTCTCCGCAACTTTGTGAGACCTGGTTTCAAAAATAAAGCATAAAAAAATAGGGCCGGGGGTGTAGTGCGGAGGTAGAATGCCCCTGTGTTCAATCCCCGGTACCGCAAAAAAAAAAAAAAAAAAAAAAAATTTAGAATGAAGGAGAAAACACAGCCTGGCAGTAAGGGGAGTATGCGGCCATGGAAAGGTCTCAAGAGCTCAGGGAAAACACACCTCCAGTCAGACATCTGTCCTCAGAACCTGCCACTGCTGCCTGGGATGTGACCATTAGCTGGGAGGACCACCAGTGATCACCAAATGTCTCCCCTTACTAATCCATGACTTACCCAGGAAAACCCCACTGTTTTGTGGCTGTCCCTCTGGCCATCCTCTGAGGGAGGGTATTCCTAGATTCCTCTACCTCTCTCCTCTTCCTGCTTCACTGTAAGCACCCAGCAAAATGTCCACATATTTTCAACTGGTAAACACTAAATTTAGTGTGACCCTGCATGTTACAGGTAACTAGCTCAGCTCCCCTTGGCTCACATGGATAGTGGGGGGGGGGGGAGCCAAGAACTGGGCTCCAACATTCAGGACCAGAATATTTCTGTTATGTCACACTGTGGGTGGCTACCTCTTCTGTCTCTCTGTGTCAGGCGGTGACTCTGGTCTGTGCATAAACACCCGAGGACCACTTCTCTAGGATTCCAGTGTCAGGAAATGCTGCAGCCCCAGGCCAGAATTTGCAGCATTAACCCTGAGCCTGAATCTGAAATCTCCCAGAAGGAAAGGGAGCATTCTTGGGTGGGAGACACGGCACACACACACAGGAACTCCTGACTACGTGGGCCTGGTCTAGGGTTCTGCCTGATACCAGGGAAAGAGCACAGACTTCAGGTTCAAATCCCGACTCACTAATTACAGGTTGTGTGGCTTGAGCAAGTAGCTTTCCTCTTCTATGTGTGATTCACAACTTTAATGGGCACACTCAATTGTACCTTACAAAGGATTAGAGACAATATAGAGTGCTTGTGGGACACAGTTGAAACTAATTTACTGAGCACTTATTATGTGCCATACAATGTGCTAAGCGCAATGGTTCACACTATCACACTGAACCTTCACAGTCACAATTAACGGCTGATATGGAGACAGGAGGATCGCAGGTTCGAAGCCAGCCTCAGCAATTTAGTGAGGCTCTCAGCAACTTAGTGAGACCCTAGTTCCAAATAAAAAATAAAATAGGGTTGGGGGCACAGCCCAGAGGTAGAAAGCCCCTGGGTTCCATCCCCAGTAACACACACACACACACAAAGGCTGATACTATTACTGTCATTCGTACCACAACTGGGGAGTATTGTCCGAAGTCTGCTGACAGGGAAGAGAAACTCACCCCTTCCACCAGGCAAAGACGATGCGGCCCAGCATGCCAGTTGAATCTGGGGGAGAGAAGAAGGCATTGGTAAGGAACAAGGAAGAGACTTAGGAACTGCAGAGCCTGGCACACCTAGCTCTGAATTGGCTGATTCACCCTCGGTCATGCTGCCCTTGGGAGCTGAGTCTGGTACAGTAAGTTCTGGACAGACATACTATCTGATGTGATCAAAAGTGTTTCAATTTAGCAGGTCCTTAGTATGTAAAGAGAATTGAATACCCTGTACACTGAAAGACACAGTCAAGAAATGTTCTTTGCAGCACTGTTAATAACAGCAAAAAACTGGGATATCGCAAATGCTCATTGACAGAGAATGCATAAATTCAGGTATATTCACCCAGTAGCATATTAGACGGCAGTGAACCACAATGAACCACAACTACTCACACCAACATAGGTGAATACTGGTATTATAATCTTGCATGAGAGAATAACTCATGGAGATCACATATAGCACAAAACACTTTTCATAGAGCTCTGACACTAAAACTAGTGTTTAGGAATATATATATTTGGTAAAACTATTAAAAATTTGTTTACATATTGTCTATGGCTGGGGGTTTTTTTGGTACTGGGGATTGAACCCAGGGGCATTCTACCTGAGTTACACCCTAGCCCTATTTTATTTTTTGTTTTGAAAAGGGGTCTTGCTAGGTTGCTGAGGGTCTAGCTAAATCGCTGAGGCTGTCCTCGAACCTGCAATCCTCCTGTCTCACCCTCCCAAGTACTGGGATTAGAGGCATGTGCCATCACACCCAGCTTGTTTTTGTGACACAATGGTGGAATTGACTGTTACTCTATGTCCTACAAAAGGTAAAATATTTATCATCTGGCCCTTTATAGAAAACACTTGCTAATTCAGACCATCCCTTACACTGGAATAGCACCCATTACACCCAGCAGGAAGATTACAAAGAAGGAATGTTTTAGAACCAAATGGGAGGACGTGCATGGTGGGCACTGGAAAGAACAGATACAATGGGCAAGGGCTCCAATTTGGTTTTGTTTTGTTTTGTTTTGTTTGCAGTACTGGGGATTGAACCCAGAGGCATTCTACCTCTAAGCTACACACCCAGCCCGCTTTTATTTCTCATTTGGAAACAGGGTTTTGCTAAGTTGCAGAGGGCCTCACTAAGTAGCTGAGGACAGCCGTGGGAACCTGCAATCCTCCTGTCTCAGCCTCCAAAGTACTGGGATTACAAGTGTGCGCCACCATGCCCGGCTTCCAATTTGTTTGAGCTTGAAGGCATGGACCCTGAAGTGGGGGATGCAAAGTTGTAAGGAGGAAGGTCGGGAGCGTCCCACAATAAAGGTGGTAACATAGGCAAGCCTTCCCCATTCTCCACTGAAACTAGATGCACTCACCCTTTAGATGCGCTCAGCCCCTATTTTGGGGGCATTGAGGCCTTTTAATAGACACGCTTAACCAACCCTGGGCTTGAGGAAAACTGTTAAGCACTCCAGCAGACACATGACATACCTACACCTTTCAATATTCACAATCATCCTACAAACTGGGGAGGGAAGCTCAGAGAAGACAGATGAACAAAACTGGGACATTTTATAAGAAAATGTGGACTTGCAGATTTCCCAGAAGATTCTGAGAACATAGCAACAGTGGCCCCCTCCCCTCGCTATCACAACCAGCTGGGGCTGAGCAGTGGCAGCCTCATTCAGAGGAGGTATGTGTGCAACACAATCCCATCCAGCCTGTTCTGCTTCTCCACTTCTGTCCCCTGGCTGGCCCCGGAAGTAACAGCCACCAAGGGGTCTTTACGGGCCTTTTCTTTCTATGGCTCAACTTATCCTCTTCCCTCCAAGTAAATTATATTCTAAACAAATTTTCATTGTTCCACTTAAGATTCTCATATTGGATCAACTTAGTGACTGTGAACATGCTAAGATTACTTTTACTGGTCAAGAGGGAGTCCATTGGGCCAGACTCCATTTATCACCCTTTGCACATTTACATCCAGTCAGGTGTATATCCTCCTTGGACACCTGACACTACCTTTCTGTGGATCATCAGAAGCCTGTGTCAGAATCTGGAGGCTGGCACTAGGATGCACTAATGACTCATGCCCTCCCTATTATGTAGAAGTCACCAGAATAGGAAATTTAATTCTCATCTGCTCTTCTTTGCCTCACAACTAGCACAGCTATAAAATCTAGAAACTTCTGAGTCTTACTAAGGAATTAGCTGTCCACAAGTTATTTTATTTTGTGTGTGTGTGGCACTGGGGATTGAACCCAGGAGCATTCTACCTCCAAGCTACACCCCCAGTCCTATTTTATTATTTATTTATTTATTTATTTATTTATTTATTTATTTTGCGGTACTGGGGATTGAACCCAGAGGCATTCTACCTCCGAGCTACACCCCCAGCCCTATTTTTTTTATTCTTTATTTTGAAACAGGGTCTCATTAAATTGCGGAGGGCCTCACTAAGTAGCTGAGGCTGGCCGCGAACCCGGATCCTCCAGTCTCAGCCTCCTAAGTACTGGGATTACAAGTGGCCCGGCTTTATTTTTATTTTGAAACAGGGTCTCACTAGGTTGATGAGAGTCACACTACTTGCTGAGGCTGTCCTCAAACCTGTGATCCTCCTGTCTCAGCCTCCCAAGTACTGGAATTATACGCGTGTGCCACCATGCCTGGCCCACAAGTTGTATTTGACTCAACTCTAAAATCCTAACTGGCAAAAAAGAATGTGGCAATAGTTACAAGTAGGACACAGGAGTCAGTCGACCTGGATCCAAATCCTGCCCTAAATGACTTTAGACAGTTACTTAATTTTTTCAGTGTCTCAGTTTCTCTACCTGAAAACTGAATAATGGCCTCTAACTAGCTGCGACAGGGATTAGGATTCATATTATATGTTAATCGGGCAAAACACCTGGCTTAGAGTAGGTTGTCAAAATATTAGCTCCTACTAGTATTACTATTATTAGTTATAACAATTAACTTCATTCCATTAAAGGTCTGGAACTGAAAATGATGTCAAAAAAAATTCCAAGGAGAAAGGCATGGGGGTGCAGGCCTGTAATCCCAGTAGCTGGGAGGCTGAGATAGGAGGATTATAGGTTTGAGGTCAGCTTCAGCAATTTAGAGGCCCTCAGCAACTTAGCAAGGCCCTGTTTCAAAATAAAATATGAAAAAGGACTGGGGGTATAGCTCGGAGGTAGACTGCCCCTGAGTTCAATTCCCAGTACCAAAAAAAAAAAAAAAAAAATCCAAGGGAGTGTTTTATATGAAGCTCTGCATACAAGTTTCTTAAGTTTGATGGAAACAAGCTTGTAAAATCCTTTCTAATGAAGAGGGCTTCTTTTAACATCAGAATTATGTTGTAAAGTAAGTGGATATTTTTCATATCTCAAAATGGTCTTATTTTTTTCTTAATAGGCCACTGAGCTAAAGAAATATATAGGCAACATGCTGCTGATACAACTGGGGTGCTTAGAAATGACATAAAAACACCAACTACTGATGCAAACTACAACTGCATTCCAAAAACACAGCCAACAGCAAAACAATGGAAAAGATCAAATTAAGTGGTAACAGGAAAATGGACTCTGGAGCTAAATAACATAGGCTCAAATCCAGGCCATACCACTTACTGGTGTGTAACCTTGGGCAAGTCACTATGCATCATTCCTCATTTTTAACATGGAGATAAAAGCAATACCTATCTTAGAGTTACTGTGAAGACTGAATCAGTACATATAAAGACTGACATATAATAAGCACGGTTAGCATGAACTATTATTGTTATCATTAAAAAAAGAGACACCCAGGAAACAAGCCACAGATTACCAGCTCTCCACTGACATGCACTGTCAGAGAAAGTTTCCTTCCAGAGGTGACACATCTGGGCAGTTTGCTCAGTCTCAACAGTAAGATGCGTGCAGAAGCCTCCCGATTCTATAAAAGATCCAGGGCGGCTCACCAGAGATGTGGCCAGGCAGATGCTGGGAGATAACACACTTCCCCTTGGGTCTGATTTAAAGACAGTGGACAGAGCTATGTGCTGTCCTGATGTAGAGCCAGTGGCAGTTTCTGTTTTCTTCTCTGCTTCACTCTCTAGGTGGCATGGTACCAAATTGTCTCTGTTTTCCCCCTTAGGGATTTTTTTAAAAAGCTGTACACACTCAACAGACTATAATTATTACCTATAGCCACCATCTAGTATACCAGAGGATACATCTTTCACCCTTTCATCCCTTTCCATTATCTCTTCTGGCCTATTCAGGACCAGCTACATCATTTTTTCCTGGAACTAACCAATTTCCACGGTCCTGGGCAGTTCGCAGTTTTGTTCAATAAATTGCACCTTCAAGCTGGGAGTGGTGGCACATGCCTGTCATCCCAGTACTTGGGAGGCTGACAAGAGGATTGCAGATTCAAAACCAGCCTCAGCAACTTAGCGAGACTCTCAGCAACCTAGCGAGACTCTCAGCAACCTAGCAAGACCCTGTTTCAAAACAAACAATAAAAAAAAAAGGGCTGGGGGTGTAGCTCAGAGGCAGAATGCCCCTAGGTTCAATCCCCAATACCAAAAAAAAAAAAAAGATTGCATTTTTGTGTAATCTCCTGCAAAGAGACTAGGGGTAAAGGGGAGGGGCAGTTAATTTAGGGATTTGGAATCAAGATGATTTAGGGACTCTGCAGTTTGTTTGGGGAACTTTTTTTTTTAATAAGCACAGCTGTAAGGTTGGTGTGAGGGATGAGGATATTCCAGCGGTGGGCAATAAGACAGGTGCAAAACACTGTTCTAGGCACTGGGGAGACCTGGATCCTGTATATTACCTAATCAGGCAGCAGTCCATAAATTACATACATCAGGAAAAAGAGGCCAGAGAAAGGGCAAAGCTGTGAGCAACAGGTGAGGCTCCGAGGGTCTAGCTCACCTTTTACCAGCCAGGTGACCGTGGCAGCTGAAACAGAGGCTTTTGCGTTCCCCACCCCTATGCCCAGCAAGACTGCCTGCGTGGCCAGAGCCCCGGAGAGGCTGGAAGCGAAGGCCTGAGGAAGAAAAGAGACGCGATGAAGAGTGGTCGGGGGAGCTTGGAGGCCCGCGATCTGTCATCGGTTCCCCGTGGTGGGTGACCTGGGACGCATCACAGCTCTGCTCGGGGCCTTCAGTCTCCCGTCTATACGTGGGAAGGGGCCGGTGGCCTGCACCGTCCCCAGACCCCGGCCAGATGCCACCCTGCCCCGGACGGCCGGGCGGACCTGCACGGAATCCCAGATCTGGTAGGGCAGGTAGTCGCGGCTGACGCTGTCAGGGAAGCCCTGAGGTAGGAACAAGGCCTGGAGGCAGGAGACCGCAGGCGCGGCGGCCGCGGGAGCCCCCTCGCCGCGCCCATCGCGCCCTTCGGGCTTCGCGGCGAAGGCCCGGGGGAACCTCCACCAGGTCCTCCCGCCAGCCTCCCACTGCAGGCTGCCGTCGGGGGCCGCGCGGCAGCCCCGCGCTGCTCCGGAGCCGAACTGCTCCGAGCACAGGGGCGTCTCCGGAGTCGGCGCTGCAGCCATGCCGAACCTCCAGCCTCCAGCGGGCCGAACCCTGCAGGATGACGAGCGTGTCCAGTGCTTCCGGCTTGGCTACGGCGGCTGCGGAGGGACAATCTTCACTCGCGAATTGGCAAACGGCTTCGACATCCTCCTTTGTCCAGCTGGGAAGGCCAGCTACAATCTCCTAGGGCTTCCTGTGTCCCGCCTCAGACAGCCCAGGACTGGTCCGGCCAGTTTTTGGGTTTTTTTTTTTTGTAACTTTTTTTTCCTTTTTTTTTGTAATCAGGATTGGACTCAGAGGCATTCTACCTCTGAGCTTATACCCCCTGCCCTTTTTTATTTTTATTTTTGAAACGGGGTCTCACTAGGTTGATGAGAATCTCACTACTTGCTGAGGCTGTCCTCGAACCTGCAATCCTCCTGTCTCAGCCTCCCAAGTACTAGGATTACAGGCATGCACCACCACGCCTGGCTCATTTATCAGTTCTTTCCTGTTCATTGCACTCCTGCTCCTCCTTTCTATAAAACCCTTCTGTGTACCTGAGTTCCCTAAGAGGGTCTTTGTTGGAAATAGCCCCCCATCTTCTGATTTTCTGGCTTTCCAATTGAATCTTTTTCCTGGTCCCAATAACTTGTCATTGGTCTTTTTGAGTTGCAAGTAAATGAACTTGGCTCAGTAACACCTAGCCTTGACTAGAAATTCTCTGCCCTCAGCCTTCCCCAAGCCTGGGAGGATATTATTTCTTAAAGTCTCCTAAGTAATGCAAGTAGTAAGAAAATCAAAGGAGCCAGGCATGGTGGCAAACACCTGTAATCCAGTACTTGGGAGGCTGAGACAGGAGGATTGCAGGTTCGAGGCCAGTCTCAGCAACTTAGTGAGACCCTCAGCAACTTACCAAAATAAAAACAAAAATTAAAAAAAGAAGAACTGTGAGCCAGATGTAGTGATGCATGCTTGTAATCCCAGTACTTGGGAGGCTGAGACCGGAGGATCCCAGGTTCACAGCCAGCATCAGCAACTTGTGAGGCCCTCCGCAACTCAATGAGACCCTGTTTCAAAATAAAGAATAAAAATAGGGCTGGGGGTGTATCTTGGAGGTAGAATGTTCCTAGGTTCCACAATCAAAGGATTGCAATAATACTGTCAGAAAATAAGAGAAATAGGAAGGAAGTTCTTGCGTGTTTATTTGGGGAAAGGGTCCATGAAATTGGGAGAAAGTTCCAAAGACAGTGTTTCCTTCCCTTCCAACTCACCTCTTCCCCTCCCCCTCCCCTCTCTCGTCTGGTAC
Source organism: Glis glis (assembly GCA_004027185.1). Taxonomy (NCBI): domain Eukaryota; kingdom Metazoa; phylum Chordata; class Mammalia; order Rodentia; family Gliridae; genus Glis; species Glis glis. Next base: position 21,638 of record PVJS01024369.1, read on the forward strand.
AGTTTACTGATCCCAAAGTAGAAAATTTCCAAAAGCATTCTCTTTATTTTAAATCAGAAAATAATCAGCCAGGCATGGTGGTTCACACTTGTAACGCCCAGTACTTGGGAGGCTGAGACAGGAGGATCACAGGTTCGAGGCCAGCCTCCGCAACTTAGTGAGGCCCTCTGCAACTTAGTGAGACCCTGTTTCAAAATAAGAAGTACAATAGGGCTGGGGGTGTAGCTCAGAGGTAGAATGCCTCTGGGTTCAATCCCCAGCACCAAAAAAAAAAAAAAAAAAAAAAATCAGAAAATAAACTATCCTGGTTCCTTAGCTTGGCCTTCCTGGACTCCACCCCCACCCCAGTTTACAACTCGCTACTTGAAACTTCTGATTCTCCCAAACTATCACTGTCTTCATGGACTTCAGCCTAGAACGCCCTTTTGCCCCCCCCCACACACACACACTTTATCTGACACCTACATAGAGTGCCTCTGAGGCTGAGATAAATTCATCTTTTTTTTATTTGAGTTTCCTGGTAGAGTGGAAAATTGAAGGGTTGCAAACATCATGGTGTGTGTGTGTGTGTGTGTGTGTGTGTGTGTGTGTGTGTGTTTGTTACTTGGAATGGAATCCAGGGGCATTCTACCTCCAAGCTACAACCCCTGCCCTATTTTATTTTTTATTTTTTTGAAACAGGGTCTCTCTAGGTTGCTGAGAATCTCACTCCATTCCTGAGGTTGTCCTCAAACTTCTGATCCTCCTGTCTCAGCCTCCCAAGTACTGGGATTACAGGCATGTGCCACCACGCCTGGCTTGTGTTATATTTTTAGTATGAACTCCAGGAACTATACTGAACTCTGAGACCATTTTCTATGACTGAATCCCATCGGAGGGCCTTGCTGTGAATGCAGTTCTGTCCCTGGCTCTAGTTGGGCAAGGTACTTACCTCCATGCCTTTGTTTCTTCATCTGCAAAGTAGAAATGATTCTAGTACCTCCCACATAGGGTTGGATGAGGATTAAACGAGTCAGTTGTGGAAAGCTCTTAAACCATACTTGGCACATGGTACATACTATTTAAGGAGTAACCGTTATTGGAGACATTGACAGATGTTCAAATGTGAGGCTTTTTGCTTACCTTGATCCAAGGGTACAGATCAGTGACTCAAAAAATGAGTGATAATTTCCCTTCTTTACCTCTTGGTAGCCTGCCCTGAATCCTGGCCAATATATACCAAATAGTATATCATGCACAGGGCAGAAGAGTGCAAGCTCCCCGCCCCCTTGACTTTTTCCTCCTGGATCTCCCCACTTCCACTCCTGCCTGTATAGTCCACACAATTTAACCTTTTAGTGGCCGGGTGTAGCGGCGCACAACTGCAATCCTGGTACTTGGGAGGCTGAGACAGGAGGATCAAGGCCAGCCTCAACAACTTAGCGAGACCCTGTTTCAAAATAAAAAAATAAAAAGGGCTGAGGGTGTAGCTCAGTGGTAGAGTACCCTGGGTTCAGTCCCCAGTACTGAAAAAACAAAATGAAACAAACACCTTTCATTGGCTTCCCATTACTTTATTTTGGTACTGGTATTCTACCTCTGAACTATATCCCCCAGTCCTTTACTACTGCTACTACTACTACTACCACTATTATTATTATTATTATTATTATTATTATTATTATTTGAAGCAGGGTCTCACTGAGTTGCAGAGGGTCTAAGTTGCTGAGGCTGGCCTTGAACCTGAGATCCTACTGTCTCAGCCTCCCAAGTCCTGGGATTATAGATGTGCACCACCATGCCCAGCTGTTTGATCCCATTTATATGACATCTTCAAAAAGGCTGAACAGAGGTCGGGTGTGGTGGCACACGCTTGTAATCCCAGTACTTGGGAGGCGAAGACCGGAGGATCCGGGTTCACAGCCAGCCTCAGCTACTTAGTGAGGCCCTCCGCAACTTCGCGAGACCCGGTTTCAAAATAAAGGATAAAAATAGGGCCGGGGATGTAGCTCGGAGGTAGAACGCTCCTGTGTTCAATCCCTGGTACCGCAAAAAAAAAAAAAAAGGCTGAACAGGTTAGTGGTTGCCAAGGTTTAGGGGTGGAGATGTGGGTGACTACAAAAAAGTAGCACAAAGGAGTTTATTTGGGGTGACGAAAGTGTTCCATGTCCTGATTGTGGTTATAGTTATGTGACTCTATATATGTGTTAAATTAATAAACTGTACACCAAAGGAAGTCAATTTTTATATGTTAAGTAAGAAAATACTGTAACCAAAAATATAAATTAACAAACCACTATGCATGTATAGGTGCCTATGAACGTTGGTTTTTGTTTTTTCTCTTTCTTTCTTTCTTTCTTTTTTTGTTTTTTGTGTGTGGGAGTACTAGGGATTGAACTAAGGAGCATTCTGCCTCCAAGGTACACTCCCAGCTCTATTTTATTTTTTATTTGGAAATAGGGTCTTGCTAAGTTGCTGAGGGCCTCTGCTAATTTGCTAAGGCTGGTCTTGAACATGAGATCTTCCTGTGTCAGCCTCCCAAATACTGGGATTACAGGCATGGGCCACCATGCCCGGCTGAATGTTGGTTTTTGAATGGAGACAAAAATGACAGGAGACATGTACACCTTTAGTGCTGCTTACTTTTAGGGGGAAGCAAAAATGATGAAAATTTTCAATGTACATTTTTTGTAGTCTGTCAGTTATTTCAATTAGTATGTAGTGATTTTGAAATTTAAAAAGCATGTGCTGAAAATGGAAAAAATTAGGAGTGTGTGTGTGTGTGTATGTGTGTGTGTATGTGTGTGTGTGTGTGTGTGTGTGTGTGTGTGTGTGTGTGTTACTGGGGATTGAACCCAGGGGCATTCTACTTCCAAGCTACACTCCCAGCCCCATTTTATATTTTATTTTGAAACAGGGTCTTCCTAAATTGCAGAAGGCCTTGCTAAGTTGCCAAGGCTGGTCTCAAACCTGTGATCCTCCTGTCTCAGCCTCCCAAGTACTGGGATTACAGGCATGCACCACCATGCCCAGCTAGGAATATATTTAAAAAGAAGAAAAGGAGTATTTCTGCTTTATCAAATACTTGGTGATATGGTTGAGAGTAAGACAAGTTCATCTCCATTCTTATGGAGCACACCCATCTAAAAGGATTTTTTAAAATAAGGATACACACTTAATACATGGCTGAAATAGTGCTTGGCATACATGAATACATGTAATGTAAGCTGCTATAACTGTATGTATCATCTGCGGACTGGGAGGACGATGGCTCCCACGTTGTGGCAATGATGCCTAAGTACTTGTCATCACAGGGCTCAGTAATTGCAGCATCTTTAGCCCTTGGAGCCTGGCTACTGGGTCCGTGGGGCAGGCAGCAAGCGTGTGTCCCTGGCTTGGTTCTTGCATTTTCTGGATCTCTTCATTTATCTATTTCTCTTGGCTTCTCTATCTTTCCAACTCCAAGGAAGCCGCGCCCTCCTTCTCCACCCTTGGCTGACCTATCACCCTCCCCCAGCACCTAGATGCAGGGCGTTTCCTTCTTAAGCAGACACTGGAGTCCTTGCCCACATCCAGCTCAGCACAGAGGACGCAGATACTTTGAAGACTGCGGGAGAGACCGGTGCTGCTGGACTTGCAGGTGAGCCCAACTTGGGAGGAATGGGGCCTCAGAGCAGAGCGGAAGGTGAAGGGTTTTGGAAAGGAGGTGTTCCTGCAGGGCACAAGATACCTTTAAAGGGAGTGAGCGGACTGGGGGGAAATACCCTGGAGTGAAGAAAAATGATATTTAAATTCTACCTCTTGCAGGGCATGGTAACACATACCTGTAATCCTAGTTTTTAGGAGGCTGAGACAGGAGGACCCCAGGTGGGAGACCAGCCTTAGCGACTTAGCAAAACCCTCAGCCGCTTAGCATTGCATCATAAAAAATAAAAGGGGGGACGGGAGTGTAGCTCAGAGGTAGAATGCCCTTGGTTCAATCCTCAGTAAAAAAAAAAAAAAAAAAAAAAAAAAAAAAAAAAACCTCTTTCTCTCTCCAGGCAGATGGCTCTTCTTCCAGCCAATAAGGATCTCATTTCTAGAGGAATGAAAGAATTTAATGTTCTGCTGAATCAGCAGGTAAGCCCAGACGCTCAGTTTCACAGGACAGGCCTGGAGACCGCATGTATCAGGGTGAGGACAGATGAGGGATGATGATCTGATGCTTGTGGGTAATGGTGGCGTTGATGGGAACAACTCGGTATGAACCAGAGGAAAGAGGATGTGGGGTCTGTGGGACTGCTCTGCGACTCCGTCCTCTCTTGACGACTCGCTCCCCCACTTCCTTCCTCCAGGTCTTTGAGGATCCTCTTATTTCCGAAAATGACATGGTGACCGTGGTGGACGACTGGGTGAACTTCTACATCAACTACTACAAGCAGTCCGTGACAGGGGAGCCGCAAGAGAAAGACAGGGCCCTGCAGGAGCTTCGGCAGGAGCTCACCGCTCTGGGCCGACTTTTCCTGGACAAGTACGGGGCCTTCCTGAAATCCTGTGAGCGCCCAGACCATGCGAGTCCTTCCTCCTAGACCAGAGGCCCAGGCCTTCATCTCTAGGAAACCCTTGCATCCTGCTGCTGTGTGTTCATGTGCTTCCTGGTGTTGTTCTGCATTGACACCCTAATAAATACCAAGACTGGTGCTGCTGAACTCCCTGGCTCTACTTCTGTGGTCGGCCCCTGGCTCCTGAGGCAGTTGGCTCCTTTTCCTTCAACCCTCCTTCCTAGACATGATCTCGGAGAACAAATTCAACAGAGCAGAGGTTAGCAGCTTTAAGAAACCACTGGGCAATGCTAAAATAGGCTGATCAGGGGCCAGACAGACAGAGACTGAAGAGAAAGTGCTAGGGAGAGGGTGAGGGCAGAAAAAAGAGCGATAGAGCCGGGCATGGTGGTGCACACCTGTAATCCCAGTGCTTAGGAGGTTGATGTAGGAGGATCTCAGCGTTTTTTGTTTGTTTGTTTTTTGTTTTTGGTACCGGAGATTGAACTCAGAGGCATTCTACCTCTGAGCTACACCTCCAGCCCTGTTTTTTATTTTTAGTTTGAAACAGTGTCTTGCTAGGTTGATGAGAGTCTCACTACTTGCTGAGACTGCCCTTGAACCTGTGATCCTCCTGTTTTAGCCTTGCAAGTACTGGGATTACAAGCATGTGCCACCACGCCCAGCTTGGATCGAAGGTTTGAGGACAGCCTCAGCAACTTCGTAAGGCCCTCAGCAACTTAGCAAGACCCCGTTTCCAAATTAAAAAAAATGCATACATAAAAAGGGCTAGAAGTATAGCTTGGAGGTAGAAAGCTCTTGGGTTCAATCCCCAGAATCCCCCTGTAATAATAATAATAATAACAAAATAATAAAAAAATTAAAAGAGGTGGGGTATAGCTCAGAGGTAGAATGCTCCTGGGTTCAATTCCCAGGATGAAAGAAAGAAAGAAAAAAAGAGGATAGAGGTCTTCCAGAAAATTGTGATGTGCTTGTCTAGAGAAAGTTGTCCTAAGTCTCCTTGTTGGACCTCGATTTTTTATTTTTCAATCCCTTGCCCCAGCTTGAACAATCTGGGATCTTCTGACTCCAAAACTACTGCAGAATACCTCCCCCCTCCTTCCTGCAGGATCGCAGTAACTGAGAGTTGGGCAGGATCTTGGGAACCATACATACAGCATGTCCCTTATATTTCAGACAGGAAAATTCTTCCCTCTGGTTCCACCGTCCCTCAGTCCCAGGTCCCAGGGCTGGGAAACAGCGAAGCCAGCCTTCCCCGCTGCCCCAACCTCCTGTCACTTCCCAGACCAGACCCCCTTGCTCCCAGATCTCCAGCCTCTCATTTTAGCGCTGGGGGTGAAACCAGGGCCAGGCCAGGCTCCATGAAGGTTTTAGGACCGCAGCGCTGTCTGAAAGCCTCCAGGTACGAGCGGTGGGGGCGGGCAGGGGCGGGGCGAGGAGGCTGCGCAGCCGTCAGTCAACCAGAGGTCGCCGGTGCTTTCCACCCCTGATCTGTGTTCTCCCTTGGGTGGGAAAACCTCGGGGCTGCGCGGGGGTGTTCCCTAGTTCCTGTGGCCAGCAGCGTTCTCCTTGGATCCGTGAGCCCCTACCTCTGATTTTTATTTTGTGGCCCCTGCAATCCAGTTTACCGGGAGCCCGGCTGCAGCTCGGTGCCTGCAGTCACCCTCCCAAGCTCGGGGTGTGAGTGTGGCGAGCGAGCATCTCTGGGGGGTGGTCGGTGGCCCAGTAGAGGCCCAGGCCTCCCCGCTGCACCCCTCAGGGCATCTCCGTCTGGGACAGGACTCTCTGGGACAGGAGTCAGCAGCAGCCTCACCTCCGGACTCGCGCGCACGGGTGGGACGCAGCGCCCAGGGAGCGCTACAAAGAAAGTGATTATTAGATTTACACTGTTGCTGTGCGCAGCTTGGCTGAAATTCACAAAGACGGTTTTTTCATAAATTTAGAACTGTTACCGGGTGATGATTTCTCCTGGGTATAAATATTAGAGGGTAGAGCCGGTCGTGGTGGCATACACCTGTAATGCCAGTACTTGGGAGGCTAAGATAGGAGGATTGAAGGTTCAAGGCCAGCCTCAGCAACTTAGGGAGACCCTTAGCAACTTAGACCTTGTTTCAAAATAAAATAGGGCCGGGGGTGGCACGCACACACACACACACACACACACACACTATAGGGCAGTCCTTGCTTCTCTGAATGGAAAGAATTCACACAAATAGCAGGGATGGAGAAATATAAGAGATTTATTTAGAGAGGTGTTGGCACCATGTAAGGAAGGCTAAAATAAAAAGAAGAGGTTAGCCGGGCATGGTGGCACACGCTTGTAATCCCAGTACTTGGGAGGCTGAGACTGGAAGATCCAGGTTCACGTCCAGCCTCAGCTACTTAGTGAGGCCCTCCGCAACTTCGTGAGACCCGGTTTCAAAATAAAGGATAAAAAATAGGGCCGGGGGTGTAGCGCGGAGGTAGAACGCCCCTGCGTTTAATCCCCGGTACCGCAAAAAAAAAAAGACTAAAAAATAGGGCTGGGGGAGGGCTGGGGGTGAAGCCCGGAGGTAGAATGCCCCTGGGTTCAATCCTCAGTACCGCAAAAAAAAAAAAAAAA
>PVJS01024370.1:0-28769 GCA_004027185.1 Glis glis
CCTGGACCGAGTCTCTGCGGAGGGTGTCGGGATTGATCACACAGGGACACAAGTTTGAGGTTGAAGGCTCACAGTTAATACTGCCCCCCCGACTTTATTTTGCCCAGTTCTTATATACCTTCCTAGAGCATCAGAAAAAGATACAAAGTCCTTTCACCATACAATGTTAACATTTGTCTGGGCAAACAGAATGTTCCCAGACAACCTTCTCCCCCCTTCCCGGGTCAAGTCTCTCCTCTGAGAACATTTAGCTGTTGTGAAAAACACAGCACACTTATCAGCAGATCTCAACCTGCACCTTTGGTTGAGCTTGTACCTTTCAGGGCTATATTTACAACTCTAAACCAAGGAAATAGCTCTCGACAATATATTATATATTATATATTATGTATCATATCATCTATATTATATAGCTATATATTATTATTATACATATATATATGTGCAATAATAATTTCCTTTTGGAAATTTCCCTAAAGGCATTTTAATCCATTGTTTTACACAATTGAAATAAACTCTATAATACTGGCTGTAAGCATGGGTGATATAAACAATAGCACCAAATGACAGGTAATTATGCCTCTGTGAGTTTTTTTTATTATTATTAACCTTTCCAAATTTAGTGAGAAAAGGCCAATAATTTGGTTTATTCAATCAAAAAATTTAAGACACGGTAAATCATAACTGCAATACTTTGACAATAAAAGTAGACGTTATTTTCTCTATCTTGCTCTGCATGTGTGAAAGGAGGCAGAATGGCCTTTTATATTTTTTTGAGATTTTTTTTCCTAGCAGAGTGCTGCAACCCTATTTAGCCATTGTTAGCGAAGCTGAATCAGAAAAGCGCTACTTGTTATTGTTCAAGTAGTAATCAAAATTGGAAAGCAAATCCATCTGAACCAAAGAGTGAAGAGAATAACATATTTCTTGATTCTGGAAAAAGAGCACCAATTGAAGTCCAATAAAACATCGGGTGTCAATTTCAGCGTATGAAGACCTTGGAAGACATCACTTTGGGACTTACAAGAAAAAAGGTGGACTGATTGAAAAACAATTACTTTTCTTGCATTCATCAGATAACAGAAGTAGCAGGACAAATCACTATCCTAGTATCTGGAGAGACAGGAGCATCGGGAGAGACACAGAAAGATCTGCTTACCTGAAGAAGAAGCCCTTGGAGCCCTTAATCAGCAGGAATATTTAAATATTATTTATGACAAATTTCTGGAGTCTGCATGTGGATTAGTTTGAGTGAGACTCTCCTCGGGCCACAGTCTTGGGTGGGGGGGCACTGTTTTGTGGACTTCACCTCCAGAAATCCTATTAGATTCACATGGTGAAAGACTGAGAAGTAACCCCCCCACACACACACACACATACTTCTAGCAGGAGAAATGGAAGAGTAATCATTTTGAAACACACCCTGTGCCTCCTTCATTACAAAGGCCTACTCATCAGGGAAATGAAGTTTGCCAGTCTTATCCCAGCTGGGAGAAAGTAACTTTTCACACAACAGCTCCCTTCAGGCTTCCCATCACACATAAAGGGAGAAAACATGCTAAAGGGGAAAAAGAACATTACATAAATAGATTGGGAACACAGCAGCTCAGGATGGGTCAGAGAGTAGTGGTCAGGGTGGTGGACAAGATATACCACTGGAAAGCTGCATCCCACTGAAAGTCTGGCATCTAATCAGGTGCCGTAGAAAATTCTTGGCACCCCACATCTCCCCAGCACGCCAAGGATGCAGTATACTATGAATTACAGCTAAAAGTGTTACAAGACAGATTCTCAGAGGAGGACTACTTTGGGACAGCCAAAGTCAAATGGGAGGGAAAAACAAGGACATCAGGGTAATTTTAAGCCTCTGGCACTTACAGGTATAGCTGAAGTTAAACACAATTTAGCCATTCACCAGATAAACATAAATCCTCACACTAAAGGCCTATTTACCTCTGTTCCAATTCCCAGCACAATATGTCCAGACTTCAGCAAAAAAAAAAAAAAAAAAAAAAAAAAAAAAAAAAAAAAAAACAAAAAAAAAACAAAAACAAAACCACAAAGCATTGCAAAAGTTAAAAAAGAAAAGAAAAACACATTCTGAAGGGACAGAGCGACCATAAGAACCAGACTCAGATATGATTCACATTTGGAACTATCAGACATACTATAATTTATATGGTAACAGCACTAAAAGAAAAAATAGACAACATGTAAAAACAGGTGGCCACCGTAAGCAGAGAGAGAAAAATCTAAGAAAGATTTAAAAGGAAAATCTGGTAGTAAAATACCATAATGGAGATGAAGAATATCTTTAATGGGCTCATCAGTAGTGTTGATGTATTTGCAAAAAATAGTCGGCGACCTTGAATATAGGTCAATGGAAACGTACCAAACTGAAATGCAAAGAGTAAACAAGATTAAAAATTAAACGAGCCAGGTGTGATGGTGCATGCCTGTAACTCTGTACTTGGAAGGCTGAAACAAGAGGATCACAGGTTCAAGGCCTGCCTCAGCAAATTTGGCAAGACCCTCACTGACTTAGTAAGACTATGTTTCAAAATAAAAAATAAAAAGTGCTGGGGCTGAAGCGCAGACATAGAATCCCTCTGGGTTCAACCTCCAGTACCAAAACCAAACCAAACAAACCAAACAAAAAACTAAACAAAACAGCTCAAAAAAAACCCACAAGGGAACAGAATATCCAATAATTGTGGGACAATATTGAAAGGCACACTGCATAAATAATTAGGATTCAAGAAGAAAGAATGGAACAGGAAAAATATATTTTGAAGCAATAATAGAGGAGAACTTTCCAAAACTAATGACAGACACCAAAGCCACAGATACAAGAAGCTCAGAAGTTCAGAGTTTGAAGGAGAACACACACACACACACACACACACACACACACACCTAAGCATGTCATACTCAGATTGTAGAAAGCCAAATACAAAGGGACAACTTGAAAGATGCCAGAGAGAGGAAAAGAAAGAGAGAGAGAGAGAGAGAGAGAGAGGGAAGGAAGGAAGGAAGGAAGGAAGGAAGGAAGGAAGGAAGGAAGAGAGAAAAGGAGAAAATTTTCTTACTTAGAGAAACAAGGCTAAAAATATTGTGAACTTTGGATAAACAAACAAGCTTGAGTAGAATGTAGTGAAGTATTTAAAATGTTGAAAGAATAAACTACCGAATAAATAAATAAACCTGGAATTCTTTAGCCAGTGAAATTATCCTTCAGAAGCAGAGTATAACTATTTTTTACAAACAAAAAAAATCGAGAAAAATTTATCATCAGCAGGACTTCATTGACATGTAAAATAAATGAAGCAATGTTGCAAAGAAATTTGGGAAACTGTTTCATGGAACCTGTGCTATACATGTTTGACATGGTATCAAGGTGAAGTTAAATTAAAATTTAAAAGTATATTATAAAGTCTGAGGCAAACCAGTTTTTTTCTTAAAGTAGTTCATCGATATGCTGTGAGAGAAGATAAAATGGAATTATATAAAGTGCTCAACTAACATCAAAGAAGGAAGAAAAGGGATCAGGTCATCAAAGAATGGATGAAACAGGTGAGAAATACCTACAGACATGATTGCTATTAATCAAACAATACCAAGAGTCACTTTAAGCACAAATAGTCTACATCAACTAAAAACAGGTATTTCCAAGTGGAAAAAAAGGCACAACTGCATTTTGTATACAAGACACTCACTTTAAATATAAAAACTCAAATAGATAAAAGTGAGAAAATAGAGAAATATGCGCTATGCTAACATTAGTCAAAAGAAAGCCAGAGTATCTCAATTTCAGAGAACTCAGATTTCAGAACAAGCAAGTTCATCAGGAATTACATAATGATAAAAAATTCAGTTCTTCAAGAAGGCATGATAATCCTAAATGAGTATGTACATAACAATATAACATTAAATATATCTCAGGCAAACTGTTCAGAGATATGAAAAGAAATAGATCTGTTATTTAAATTAGAGATGGCAATATTCTCTGTCAGTAATTGATAAAGCAGGCAGAATATCAATAAGGCTATAGGTGATCTAAATGGTACTATCAAATCAACTCGATCTGATCGACATTTATGGAATACTTAATCCAGCAAAGCAGAATTCATATTATTTTCAAACTTACATTGTATATTCATCAAAATCAAGTATATTCTGAGTTATAGCCTGTATCTTAACAACTTTTAATACCTAGAAATCTAAACAAAGGGTATTGTCATACTTCAATGGAATTAAATCAGAAATCAACAAGAGTAAGACAGCTGGAAAATCCTCAAATATTTGGAAATTAAACAACACACTTCTAATTAACACAACTGTCAAATAAGTCTCATGAAAATCTTAAAATACTTCTATCCTATTAAAAATAAAATACAAGTTATCAAAGGTTGTAGGATGCAGTGATAACAGTGGACAGAGAGATGTTTATAGCATGAAATACACATATTAGGAAGAAAAAGGATCTAATATCACTAATCTCAATTTCTATCTTAGGAGGCCAAAGGAGCCTAAATCCAGAAGAAAAAAACCATTAAAATTAGATAATAAATAAAAATTAGAAATAAAACCAATATAGAAAATCAATGAAACAAAAAGCTACTACTCCTTAAAGAAGATTAATATAATTTATAAACCCCTAACCAAGTGTGTGTGTGTGTGTGTGTGTGTGTGTGTGTTTGCGTGTGTGTGTGTTTGCGTGTGTGTGTGTGAGAGAGATAGAGAGAGAGAAGGGTAGGAAATGGAGAGAGAAAGAGAGGGAGAGAACTTTCTAATACCAGAAAAGAAAGCATGACAATAACCATATATTTCATGGATATTAAAATGATAATAAAGAAATATCCTCAGCAACTCCATGCCTGCAAATTTGAAAATTTAGGTGAAATAGAATCATTAAAATATAAAAACTATAAATAACAACGGACACAAGGAAAAGCCTTATATTTATAAAAGAAACTGAATTACTAAGTAATAATCTTTCAGAAAACACACCCCCAAGTTCAGATGGTTTCATGGGTAAATTTTTCTAATACTTAAGAAAGAAATGAGTTCTTCATGATTTTTTCCTAGAGTGGACATTTCCTAACTCTATGTATCTTTCCCTGATAATGACATTAATATCTAGAAAACTTCAGAACAGATCTCTCATGAACATACATACAAAATGCTTCAATAAAATATTTAACATTGTATTAAAATTCCTAGCTACTGCAATAAGACAAGGAAAAAATAAAAAGCTGTGTAAATTAGGAATCATGTAATAAGACTTTATTCAGAGATAGAATTGTTATCTATGCACACCACACATACACAAACACACACACACACCCTCCTGGGACTAACAAGCTAGATAGCAAGGTCACAAGGTACAAGGTCAATTGCTTTTACATGTATCAACATTGAACAACTAGAGCATAAAATTTAATAATACTTTTATAATAGCATGAAAAGTTCTATTTACACATGCCTAAACCTACCAAATATTTACTCAGTATATAGTCATAAACTATAAAACACTAATCAAAGAAATACAAAGATCTAAAACTCAAAGATATAAGTAAATGGAGGAGATATTCCCTATACATTGATTTGAATACAATATTGTTATGATGTAATTTTGTCTTTAATATATAGATTCATTGAAATCCAAACCAAAACCTTAGAAAGACATTCTATAGAAATCAGCAAATAGATTCGAAAACATATATGGGATGTTGGTGGGAATGTAGATCAGTACAACCACTATGGAGATCAGTATAAGGGCTTCTCCAAAGACCAGGAATAGAACCACCATGGAATCCAGCTATACCACTCCTTGGTATCTTTCCAAAAGAATTAAAGTCAGAATGCTATAGTGATATATGCATACCCATGTTTATAGCAGCACAACTGATCATAGCCAAACAATGGAACCAACCTCCATTGTGGAAGGGGGTTGGGGGAGGGAAGTAAGAAGGGGGAAAATGCTTGGTGAAGAAAAGAGTTCAAGTAATGCTATGTTCATATATGAAGCTATCACTACCAACCCCACTAACATGTACAGGGAGGGGGGGTGGGATGGTATCTGGAGGGAAACATGCCAAGTGCTATGTGTAGGTATGTTTGTAACACATTCAAGCTCAATATGATGTATAATTACAGTGTACCAATAAAAGTATGATAGATGATAGATGATTGATAGATGATAGATAGACAGATGATAGATAGATGATGATGATAGATAGATAGATAGATAGATAGATAGATGATAGATAGATGATAGATAGAGGCAAAAAAACTAGAAAAAACAAAATGCTGAACAAGAGCAAAGTTGGAGCACTCAACTCACACTCAGAATTCAAAGGTTACTCTAAAACTACAATCATCATGATAGTGTGTTATTGGTAACCAAGTAGATGAACAGATTAAGAAACCCAGAAATTTATCCAAATAAAGACAGTCCACTATAGGAGTCTGAAACAGGAAAATCACAGGTTTGAGGCCAGCCTCAGCAATTTAGCAAGGTTTCTCAGCAACTTAGCAAGACCCTGTTTCAAAATAAAAAATAAAATAGGGCTGGGGGTGTAACTTGGAGGTAGAATGCTTCTGGACTCAACATCCAATACCAAAATAATAATAATAATAATAATAATAAATAAAAAATAAAGATAGTCAACTAATTTTTGACAAAAGTACAAAGGCAATTCAATGGTGAAAGGATAGGTTTCTCAACAGAGTTTAAGCAATCTAATATTTATATGAAAAAAAGCCAAAGATCCTATACTTCTGACAAAAAATAAACCAAATGGATTATATACTTAAATACGAAATGTAAAAACTATAAAAGTAATGGAAGAAAACATTTTCTTATGTCACTTTAAATTTTCCTACAGGTTTTCATACAAAAAATAAAAAACCTGATCCATGAAAAAGAAACTGGTAAGTTAATTCTCATTATTTTTTTTTCTTTGCTAAAGATGCCTCTAAGAGGATTAAATGACAAGCCACAGACTGGGTGAAAATGTTTGGAAGGTAAGACCTCTTAGTACTCAATAATAAGTCAATATTCCTATCACTTTGAACCTCATTATGATGTACAATTATAGTACACAATAAAATGCATATTTGTTTATTTTTATACTTTTATTGGTACATTATAGTATCATATCATAACATAGTTAATAGTGATAGTGACATACATGCACACAGCACTTGATGGACTTGAAGTCAAACATATAAATTAAAAATGGGCAAAAGATCTGAATAGGTACCTCATCAAAGAAAATATACAGATGGGAAATAATTATTTGAAAAGATGTTCAACAGCATTTGTCACTAGAGAAGTGCAAATTGAAACACTGGTAAGAAAGTACTAAACAAACAAAATGACACCAATTGCTGGGAAGGATATGGAGAAACAAAAACTCTTATTTATTACTGGAGGAAATACAAAATGGCACAGCACTGTGGAACACTAGAAATTTTGTACAAAACTAAACATACAATCCAGCAGTTGTTCTCTTAGGTATTTGTCCAACCAATTTGAAAACATCCATATTAAATATCGGTATAACCAATGAAGTAGGGAACAAAAAAATACAAAAATCAACAAAACCAAAATCTGGTTTCTCCAGACAATAAACAAGATAGATAAACTATTAGCCAACCTAACCAAAAGAAAGAGCAAATCAACCCAAAGTACTAAAATAAGAAATGAAAAAGGTGATATTACCACAGATAGCACAGAAATCCAGAGAATCACCAGAAACTACTTTGAAAAACTATACTCCCACAAAATGGAAAACCTAGAAGAAACTGACAAATTTCTAGACACATCCAAACTTCCTAAATTGAATCAAGAAGATCTAGAAAATTTAAACTGACTCATAGCAATCAAAGAGACTGAAACAGCAATAAAGAGCCTACCATCAAAGCAAAGCCTATATCCAGATGGTTTACCAGCTGAATTTTATAAAACCTTTATAGAAGAGCTAATCCCAATACTTCTCAATCTATTCCATGAAATAGAAAGAGGCGGGATTCTCCCAAACACATTCTATGAAGCCATAATAACATTAATACCAAAACTGAATAAAGACAGCTCAAGAAAAGAAAACTGCAGACCAATATTGTTGATGAACTTAGACTCAAAGTTTCTAAACAAATACTAACTATGCATTCAAAACCATATCAAGAAGATTACACACTACAACCAAGTCGGGATCATCCCAAGGATGCAAGGCTGGTTCAACATACAAAAAAAAAAAATCCATGTAATTCACCACATAAACAAAACTAAGGACAAAAATCACATGATAACTTCAATAGATGCTGAAAAAGCATTCAACAAAATCCAATACCCATTCATGCTAAAAACACTGTAGAGAGTTGGAATAGAAGGAACTACCTCAACATCATAAAGGCAATATACAATAAACCCACAGCCAACATCATATTGAATGGGGAAAAAATTGCAAGAATTCTCTTTAAAATCAGGAACAAGACAAGGATGCCCACTATTACCACTCCGTTTCAATATAGTACTCAAGACTCTAGCCAGAGCAATAAGGCAAGAGAAGGAAATCACAGAAATACAAATAGAAAAAGAACTGAAACTATCTCTATTTGCAGATGACATGATCTTATACTTAGAAAACCCAATAAACCCAACCAAGAGACTTTTGGAACTGATTAACAAATTCAGCAAAGTGTCTGGATCCAAAATCAATCTAAAAAAAATCAAAAGCTGTTCTATATGCCTACCATAAATCCACTGAAAAAGAAACCCAGAAAACATTTCCACTCACAATAATTCCCAAAACAATAAAATATTTAGGAATAAATCTAACCAAGGAGGTAATTGACCTCTACAATGAAAATTATAAAACATTAAAGAAAGAAATTGAAAAAGATCTTAAAAGGTGGAAGGATCTCCTATGCCCTTGGACAGGCCAAACAAATATTAAAATGGCCATCCTTCCAAAAGTGATCTACAGATTCAATACAATCCCCATTAAAATATCATGGTCATTCTTCGAAGATATAGAAAAATCAGTCCTTAAATTCATTTGGAACAACAAAAACCCAGAATAGCCAAAGTAGTTCTCAGCAACAAGAACCATGCAGGTGGCATCACAATACCTGACTTCAAACTATACTACAGAGCCATAGTAATAAAAACAGCATGGTATTGGCACAAAAACAAACACATAGACCAATGGAGCAGAATAGAAGACTCAGAAACAAATCCACACACTTACAGCCAATTGATTTTTGACAAAGGAACCAAAAACATACACTGGAAAAAAAGATAGCCTCTTCAACAAATGGTGTTGGAAAAACCAATTAATCACATTCAGAAAAATGGAAATAAATCCCACTTTCTCACCTTGCACAAGAATCAATTCAAGATGGAACAAAGACCTGGAAATTAGTCACCTTGCAGCTACTTGAAGAGGGCATAGGTCCAACTCATCAACACATAGCCACAGGCAAAAACTTCCTTACCAGACCCCAAAGGCACAAGACATTAAAATGAGGATCAATACGTGGGATTGCATTAAACTGAAGAGCTTCTGCACAGCAAAGGAAACTATCAAGAACCTTAACAGAGAGGTGACAGAATGGGAGAAGATTTTTTCCAGCTATTCCTCTGATAGAGGACTAATATCTAGAATATATAGGGAACTCAAACTCACCGCTAAAAACACAACCCGATTAAAAAATGGGCAAATGAACTAAATAGGCACTACACAAAAGAAGAAATAACAAATGGCCAATAAATATATGAAAAAATGTTCAACATCATTAGCAGTCAGAGAAATGCAAATCAAAACTACCCTGAGATTTCATCTGAACCCAAGTAGAAAGATAATCATTAAAAACACAAACAATAACAAATGCTGTCGAGGGTGTGGGAGAAGTAGGATCTCTTAATACACTGTTGATGGGATTGCAAATTAGAGCAACCACTTTGGAAAACAGTGTGGAGGATCCTCAGAAGATTGGGAATGAACCTTATGACCCAGCAATACCACTTCTAGGTATCTACCCAAAAGAATGGAAACCAAACTACCAGACTAATGCATGCATATCTATGTTTATAGCTGCACAATTCACAATTGCCAAACTGTGGAACCAGCCAAGATGTCCATCAACAGATGAATGGATTACAAAACTATGGGATATGTGCACAATGGAATTTTATGCAGCCATCAAGAAGAACAAAATTACATCATTTGCAGGGAAATGGATGGAATAGAGAACATTATGCTTAGTGAGATTAGTCAGTCACAAAAAGTGAGAGGTTGGATGCTGTCCCTAATATGAGGAAGCTAGGGAGAATAAGGTGTAGGGGGGACTCCAGACAAAGATGGAGAAAACCTCGGATGAGTAAAGAAGGTGACCTAATTGATGGAGATGGGGGAAGAGGGAAACACCCTAATGCACAGGATGTATATACAAAAATATATCAAAGTCGACTACTATGCTGAGCACGAGAAGGAAGGAAGGGGGAGGGAATAGGAGTGGGAATTGGGGGTGCACTAATTGACCGATGTGTGCATGTATACTTCTACCACCCTGAAACCCATCAAGATGTTTGATTACAATGCACCAATAAAAAATAAATAAATAAAATAAAAATTAAATTGAATTTTTTAAAAATAAAGGAGCAGTGGAACTGAGTAGTTTTTTTTTTCTGAAAAGGGGGGAAGTAAGCCAATGAGTTCTGGAATTTATGGGAGTCTCCAGGAAGCTTATCAAATGGCATGAGTACTATGCGGAGACTAAAGAGGATGCGTGACAGTAGCTAGCAGTAGCTCTGCCTAGCGGGAATGACCAAGACTGGCTGAGTAATGGGCAACACCAGTGCATAGTGCTGATTCTGACATAAGAGCCCAGGGAAACTGAGATGCCCAAAAGGCAATTCTCAGAAGAAGCAATAGCTGGTAAAGTGTACTGGGATTCCATGAAAGTATGTTTTATCTGGGCAATTGTGGGATAGTAACCTGTGAACTTCCAAAAATACTTGTATATTGAGACTTAGCTGATTTGGCAAAAATCAGAGATAAGTTGTATGCTTTCTGAAAGTTGAAATATTTGGACCGCAGAGCAGCCCATATCTTCATCCATAATCTATGCAGTAAAAAGCCCTGGAATAGTGAGGATATTGTGTTTTTGTACTCTACTGTGACATCTTAAGTTGTTGCTGAGCTACCTGATACAAAGAAACCCTCTACTCAAGTTTGTTCCGCCTGGTGAATGAGCATCTTCTGCAGGAAGTTCATGTGCTTGCCTTCAAAAAATGTTTTGCAATTATCAAGGGAGAAAAGAGAGTTTCTTCCTATAACTGAGTTTCAGGAAGCAGACAAAGCTCCTTAGGTCATAGACTCATTGTAGAGCAAGGCTGAACTGACTCTGCACTTGATTGGCATGTCAGTGCTGCAGGCAGACCCTGCCAGGTTCCTTGACCACTGCCAGACCTCTTCCAAGCCCAGATTCTAAGTCTCAAGTCTGTCTGCTCCAGGGCAGTAAAGCTATTGGACTGTAGTTCCAAGAGATACTGGAAGTTAAGTATTGGGCTAGGATGAATACATATATTTTTTTACCCCTGCAGATATAGTGGGGTGTTTTAAAATAGGAGGGATATAATGATCAGAGAGAAAAGGTAGAAATACAACAGTCACTCATGCAAGTTTTTGTAATAAAGAATAAATTCTGCAACCATTTTGTAGGGAGGAGCACATACTAATTCAGCATGTGCTGAATGTGGGCCTAACCTTGCTATTTAAATCAGGATACTGACACCTAGTGAGAGAAAGTCTGAGACTTTAAGGTATATCTACCATACTGCATTAATGTGTTTCTCTTTACATATGGGTTATACCATTTGCCACAATGAAAATGCATGCTTATTAACATCTCAGACAAAAGAGAGAATGGCCGGGCATGGTGGTATACACCTGTAATCTCAGTGTTTGGGAGGCTGAGACAGGAGGATCCCAGGCTCGAGGCCAGCCTCAGCAATTTAGTGAGACCCTCTTTCAAAATAAAAATAAAAGGGCTGGAGGTATAGCTCAGTTGTAGAATGTCCCTGAGTTTAATCCCCAGTACCATAAAAAGGAAGAGAGAGAGAGAGAGAATGAGAATATGTTGGGAATCTTAAGAAAAACACTAGTTATCTACCTTTCATTGCAGAACACATTAGCTATCATGAATTGTTATTAAATGACATTGATAATTTTTCTTCATGAACATTATCATTTTGTAAATATGAGGTGATGCACAGAATAAAATTTGCTTAGCTTACAAAGGTTGGGACCCCCAAAGTCCAAAAATTAACTTACTTCACTACATTTAAAAATCAGCATCATATTCATCAAAAATCTACAATATTTTTAGAGTAAGTGTCCTATCTGTCAACACCACATTCATGTTCCGAAATGGCAATGATGGGTTAGAAATCAAAAGGGAATCAC
This sequence comes from Glis glis, assembly GCA_004027185.1. Classification (NCBI taxonomy): domain Eukaryota; kingdom Metazoa; phylum Chordata; class Mammalia; order Rodentia; family Gliridae; genus Glis; species Glis glis. The sequence continues at coordinate 12,477 of PVJS01024370.1, forward strand.
AGAAACCATTTAAATTTCCTATAAGCATTTGCAGGTGAGTAGGTTGAAATCTTAGAAGTTAATGATAAAATCTGGAGGTACAGAAATTGGGCTGACTAGCCCCCTTAACCCATCAGGATAATAGCAGGTGACTATCCCTCTTTTTCTAAAAATACTTTATTGGTGCATTATAATCTCACTTCATAATGTAGTTCGTAGTGATAGTGACATACACACACACAATCTTTCATTTTGCCCTTTGGATACCCACACTGTCATACAGGCGCTTGTTAATTGATCACTGTCTTTATCCTTTCCATGTTTTGAGGTTTTGTTTGTTTCTGAACGTCAAGAATAGTTCACCTAAAGAGCTTTTTGCTCATGTGGATTTAATTCAGCGTTGTTGTTTTTTTTTTTTAAGGATTACCTGGGATTTGGTTCAAAGAAAAATGGTTCTAACCCTTTCCCAGGAGACACTGGCTACTAGGAATGGAAGAAGCTAATTGAATCTGTTGTAAGGGACCCTGTTCCCCAGGTGGTTCTGAAATGGGCACCTTTGGGTCTGCAAGTGGATTATCCATAGTCCAGAGAGGTGAAGTGGTGTATTGAACACTTCACAGCTAGTTTGTGTACAGACCAGAATTAGAGTGCAGGTCTCTTACCCTGACTGGTTTTCTTCATCTGGCACTACTTTGAGCATTTCTACATTTCTCCTAGAGAATGTCAGGGAGGTGGTAAAAATATACTGGTTCTTTCTGCTGTTAAGCCTTCCTCTTTAGATCTCAACCTGGTTGCACTAGCATCTTAAATGCTACATTTTGCTCAGTCCCTTAAAACCTCCCATCTCGGCCTTCCATGCTGGGCTCTTTTGTTTGACCGTTCATCAGGCATTTTCTGCTGAGAGCCAGCGACTTGGCACACTCCTCCACCCTGCACCAGAGAGCTTCATTTGCGCTGATTACCCTGCCTTTCACATAAAAGTCATTAAGAATTCTGTTTCAGTGAATAAAAGAATGTAAATGAGGTAATTATGAGCTCCACTTACCTTACTAACCCTGTGCATTGTGTAATCATTAATGCTTTCACATGATCTGTTCACTGGAAAAAATCAGGAAGATGGAAGGCAATGTTGTTGGGAAAGAAAAAAGATCGTACTGAGGTTTGTTCTGTGGTGGAATTTTTTTTTTTAGATTTTGGGGGTTAGGGAGAATCTTTTAACATAAACTGTGAAAAAGACAGCTTGAGCAATGGCTTTGTATTGCTGCTGCTAACCCCCACCTCCCCTCTGCATAAATTAACTCCCAAGTTGCAGAGGTTTTTCTCCTCGCAACATCTCACACTTGGAAAGCAAATCGGCATTCATCTGAAGAACTCTTTAAGATATATCCATGCAATTTTTTTCATTCACTGGACAAATGCATTCTCCCATAGAGCATACGTTGGCTGCTGAGTGTTTGAAAGAGGGATGAAGGTGTAGTGCGGAAGTCACCATGGAGAGGGGATGATGCAGTGCCCATATCTGACCCTGGCCGAATTGCCCTTGTTTTCTGCTGGGAAGAACATATTACCTTTGTCATCAAGAGCTTCCAACCTTCATGTAATGTGGGTATGTCTATCAAGGTGTTCTACCACCCTTGCTGCAGAGTGGGCACCACATGATCCCAGATGGTCTAATCATCTATATTCCTCCTTTGATCAAGGTGGAAGAAGAATGGGAGTCCAGTAATTCCATCAAAGTAAAGATTCGGATGAACTGGATACATGGATATGGAAGACAGATGACTTCCCTTCCTTTTGAATTGTAGGCCATAAAAAATGTAAACAAGGGGATTCCAGAAACCATCTCCATTGACTTACGGAAAGAACCTGAGTGAGGAAGGTTCTCCTGCAGGGCGGAGCAGAGTCAAGAGAGAAGGTCAGCCTCCCAGGAATAGCCTCTGCATCCTTGTATCCAACTGTGCCCATGGCCAAATAATCCTCAGGCTTTCTGGTCAAGTGGGATATCTCATTTTTTGGAAAGCTTTTAAAAGTACAGCCAAAATGGTTCTCAATAATATAGAAATTGGTACTTCCAAGTAAGTTATTGCATGTGATAGAGCCTCAAGTAAGAGCTAGACCAGATGGAAGAGAGGGGATGGTCCATGGGGATATATAGTCCCCTATTCCCAGACATAAAACAGGCAATATCTGTCACATAGGAGTAAAATAATTGGCTAAACTGCTCTCTGTTTTGTCTAATTTGTACTAAATGCTACTCAGGGTAGATCACTGGGATAGTTTGCAAAACATGTTGAGGTGCTAAAGTTCGTTGAGATACGAAAAAGATATGATAAGCATTGGTCTTAGTTCATCTTTTTGAAAAGGAATAATATGTAACAAAATGGGTTTTTCTTTTTATGGATAATGACATTACTGCTGAAGGCCAGATGGTCATTGGCACTGTAGTTGGTCTGAGCACGGTGAGAAAATGGAAAAACCATATGATTTAAAACCAGAAGATAAATGAGAGAGGTCAAATCTGTGGGGCCTGGTCAAACCCCCTGCATATGTGAACTGAGTGTGCCTGATAGTTAATATCCCATGGAGGGCACCGTCCACTGTAGTCCAGACCTGTGGCAAATGATCCCTGCCTTAAAACATCCTGCTGAATTTAAGATGGAAACGATTAATGGAAGCTATAGGGAATGGACAAAGCTCTGAAGCCTGTTGCCGAAAGATCGAAACTCTCAGAGAAAATACTTTACCAGATTTTTGATATTGATTCATGATACAGTGAACTGCCTAAAGAACAAAACAAACAGAAACAAAAAATCAAGAAAAAGCCACATCACAACTTACTAGAATCTCCAAGCAAGCATATTGCTAGGTTCCTTCTCTGGTAGACAAGGATGTGACCGCAGTCTCCAAAACTCCAAATTACCACCTCCTCCCTAGGTATTGTTAGGAAGGACAGTGGACTCTGAAGAGCCCCTGGAAGAGCAGAACCAGAGGCTGCCAGGTTGACTGTCTGGATTGTGTTCACAATATACACTCTACTCCTCTTTCTTCTTTCTTGCAGACTCTTGATTTTGCTCAAATTTACCTGCTTTCTCCACACAGGAGATGAGTCAGAGGATACTGGGCACCTTTTCAGCTCTCAGGACCTGAATCAATCACAGCCATTAGTAGCACTGACTTGATCGATTTCTGGAAATTGGGGGTGGGGGTAGTTCTGTTGGGGAAATTCTAGGATAATTTTTCTTTTTATTAAGACACATGAATGGATTTCTGAACAGGTATCATCTCCACATTCACCTGCATGTGATACCTGGAATCACGGGGACCATCCTGATACAACCTGAGGGTGAAGCTATCACACAAAGGCGGGAAAAGCCATGGCAGTCAGTGACAACTGAGGTATGGTGCTGCTTGGTCCTCTCTAGGACTTCTTGTTTTATTAAATTATAAATCCCACAATTGACATAATTTTGTTCTTTAAGGCCAAGTAAAATTTCATTGTGTGTACACACTACAGGTTCATAATCCCTTTATCTGTTGACAGATACCTAGGCTGGTTCCATAGTTTGGCTATTGTGCACTGTGCCGATGAAGGAAACAGTTCAAATAATGCTATATTCATATATAAAGTTATCAATACCAATTTCAATATTATGTAAGGGGAGGGGGAGGAGAGGGGTGGGATCTGGAGAGAAACACAAGCTCTGTGTGCATGTATGTCTCTGTCTCTCTGAACTTCATCATGATGTATAATTACAATGCACCAATAAAAAATTATAAGTCCCCTACAGTTTTAACCAATTTCAAACATGCCTTTCTTGGCTGTTTAAATCTTCCTAACTGATAAACTATCAAGGAATTCACTCTATTTCCTAGGGAGAGAACCCTTGCATTTCCTATAAAGCAAAAGTCAGCAAATTCTACAAACTTTTGCCACTTTCCCATATGATAGCTTAATTATAATTATTTTATCTCTCCATTTTTATCATTTCGAATATTCAGAATAAGTAATGTTTTCATTTATTCATCCATCTACAGCTAGGTGCTTAGGAACTATATCTAGGATTAACAAGAAACATGCACCAAACTTAGAATTCCAAATATGAAAATAGAATAAATAGAATGCATGAATATGCCTTCAATTTCTGCTTGGAAATGGAAAAGGAATAAATATTTTTGTCGTGCTAATAGTTGTTTATCCTGTGACAGATAGCAAGAAGAAGAACAATTAGAAATTAGGTTTTATGCAGATGATACTGTAGTCTGCCAGACTTCATTCCTTGGAGAAATAACCACTGTCCCATTGCAAGACTACCCATAATGGCCCTATTCCTCTCTTCTACCATCCCCGACCATAGGCACATATCCCAAGGTAGACCAATCACTGTACTGGGATAAGTGTAAAATTCAATGTTCCATGGGTAGGGTGGTAGGTGTGGAGGTGTAGTGAAATAGCCAAAGCAAATCCAATCTGTGTCTATATATGGGGATATTTGATACATAGATATTTCAATGCAGAAGGTCTATTCATGTACATTGCCAGGCAATCTGGGTCTAGGCTTTTAGTTTTTAGCAGCCATCTTTTCAAGCATGTGGAAGGAACCAGCCTGAGAATGGATCCAACATACAGAATGAAGCAGAGCCAAAAGAAAAGGAAAGAGAAAAGACAAACACAACAACAAAATCACAATATGGTTGGAGTCCCTGTGTCTGTCCACGCCTAATCATCACTAATTTTATAGCTATATGAAACAATAAATATCTTGTTTGACCCAAGCTACTTCTGCTGGCTTTTCTGACTTAAAAAGAAAACAGTCCTGACTAATGTAACATCTGAGTAAAAAACATGGGGACCAATGTCAAAATAAGGACAAAATGGGAAATGGAAGACGTGGTCATGTTGGATGAGCTGGGACTTTATCCCTCAGTGAACTAAAAGCCAACAGATCAGTAAACTGGACAGTACTAAATAGAAGCTCATTTTCTTATGACAATTAGATAAAAACCAGCCCTGGCTGTCTCAAACCTTCCCGGGTCAAATAGAGAAATCTAAGCCTGGTACTCTGGTTCAAAGAAAGGCCACATCTATCAAACATACAGTGCATAAAGTAAAAAAGAAAAAAACCCAAAGGAAATACTTTCCCTCTATAATTTGTTTATAGCCTCAAATTCCATCCACTAGGGAACTTGAGCTATAAATATTTTTAAATATGGTTCCTTAAAGGAAAAGACTTGGGGACAGAGAAAACCTACTCTCTCTAAAATGGGAAGCTGATGATGAATTTGATCCCTACACAGAAATGAAATGGTAGATCAAAGATTGGGCCAAATATTTGCCCTGAAATCATAAAAAAATGAATATTGGAAAGATAAAGTATTCTCATGCCAAGTATATTGCCGTTTCTATTACGTGTGTCTATAAATTGGAATTTGGATTAATTAAAGAGGAATCCTTTCAGGTCCAAGTTTCCTTATCCGAGTTAGATAAGAAAATTTCTAGAATCTTCTGTATAAATTTCTTAGTTCACTCTTTTGAAATTTCATGTGATAGGTGACTGAATATTTAGGTTAAAAGGCCTGGGAATTTTCTTAAGTGTTATCACCTAATACTAATCCAGAAAGGGTCCTGCCATTTCCAGCTCCATGACCTGATATTCCAGCACTTCATGCAGAACTTGTTGCCTGCGTATTTGGTGTTGAGGTTGATATGAATGGATTTATGGCAGGAACTAATTTATATGAGTAAGGACATTGCCATTTACATAGTTTCCAAACTAGAAAATTCTGCTGCCCTTCTTAGTAACACTTTTCTGTTAAATTACCTTGGTTAGCTTCCTGCTTCTTACCGCATTTCTTTCCTTTCTTCTTTTTTTTTAATGGTACTGAGGATTAAACACAGGAGTTTTCTACCACTGACCTACACCTCTAGCTCTTTTTGTTTTGAAATGTGGTCTTGCTAAGTTGGTGATGGTTTCGCTAAATTGCTGAGACTGACCTTGAATCTGTGATCCTCTTGTCTTAGCCTTCCAAGTACTGGGATTATAGGCATGGGCCACTGCCTGCCTTCCTTCCTTCCTTCCTTCCTTCCTTCCTTCCTTCCTTCCTTCCGTCCTTCCTTCCTTCCTTCATCCCTCCCTCCCTTCCTTCCTTCCTTCCACAAAGTTTTCAAACTACCCCAACATGTAATTCCAGGCTTATCTCCAGCCACCCACAAATGTATGATTGCCAAACAGCACCTCTTCTGAGTGCAAATATTCCTCCCTTTCCACTTAGTATCAGTTTCTGATTTTAACCTTTGCTAGTATCTTTTATGGTCCATACCTCATTATACTGCCAATTTAGTTATTCACTATCTGTCTTCCACGAGTCTGTGTTTTCTTTAATGTCTGTGGGGTTTTTATTTATCTTTACATAACCCTCTGTAATATCTGGACCTTAAAAGAGACATTGTAAGGATTTGCTGAATGAATTACTCAATGAATCAACTTAAGAATTTGTGAAGGACATAGAGTTTGGGAGAGTAGTCAGCGGTCTAGCTAACCATACAGAAGTTGAAATGAAAGTAAAATAGAGGGAGATGATCCAGGCAAACAAGAACAAAGAACAAGGCTACATATTTGATAATCTTCTATTATCAAATAAATCCGACAGAGTATTTATTGAAACCAGCTGAGTGTAAGACATTTCTATTTTCCCTGAAGTGTCCATTCTCTGATAAGTCTGAATATTTTATTATGATGAGCTGATTTAAATACAACTGCTAAATGGCGATGTAATGAAAAAACAGATAATAATTGTTCAAGAGAGAGAGGTCAATGAGAATGAACAGAGCCAGAATAAGTCTGCATGAGGGAGACAACTTGAATCATCCGTGGCAAGTGAGTTGGAATATGCACAGAATAATCAAATATATAAGACTAAGGTTGGAAAGACCTTTGATGACCCTTTGGAAAGTGAGTTCCACGCCCACAGAAATCCTGTCTGTATCACTTGCCACGTCATTCCCATGTTTCACCTCTATCCCTGGACATGGTAGATGCATGATAAATGCTGGGTGAAGGAGAGAATAGTAGTTAGATTGCTCTCATTTTATCTGTGAGAATACTAATGTTCCAACACAAGTGAGATTAAGAGAGGAGTTCAAGTGCTTTAGAGTCAAAATGCCCGGGCTCAAAGCATAGCTTCACCACATACCTGACTTCTCTGAATCTCAGCCATTTAACCTCTAAAATGAGGATAGCAATAGGACCCATTTCACAAAGTTGTAAGAGCACTTATAAAGTGCACAAAGTGGGCACTCATTAAATGTTATCCATTGCTATTACCACAGTGGTAATCAATGATAGGAATTAAACTAGAATCCAGGTCTTCTGATTCCCAGTTCAGTCTCATTTCACATAGATGAGAAAAAAAAATTTCCTGATTTAAAAAAAGTTGTTTTAATTGGATTGAGTACTTATTGGCTGATAAGGATAAAAAACAAACCAAACTCCAAAACTCCCTTTTGATAACTGGGGAATAGAAACTTTAATGAATACAAATGCTGCCATCTGTCAATGCCTGTGGAAAGTCTGGGCCATTCCAATTGGTTGCATTGCATCTCGGTTCCATCCTTCTTTACCTGTGTTTCCAAGGGCATCGGCGCATAGGCACAGGGATGCTGAAGGAGAAACCATCTTGCCACAGGCCAGAAATAGAACCTTGGCTGGAGGAAAGATGAAGGAAGGGGAGTTGAATGAAACCCAGTGAGGTGACCTAAAAAGTCTAAATGTTCTGGGCAGCCATATTCAAATATGAACTCAAAGTGTGAAGGAACCTTAGCGGTTTGTGCCCCACACCGAAACCACTAAAATATCTGGCATGAGCCATAAAGGTGAGTTCAATTTATGTCAGAAATGCTAAAAGGAAGGAGACTACAGATGAAAAAATATGAGGGAACACATAGCAGCAAATGCTTTATAAATTAGGAAATAGATTTTATGAGGAAAAAACACACATTGTATGTGATTTAAAATCTTTACTACACATTTAAATGATACTTGATTTGCATAATAAATGAGATGGTCAGCACTCTGCAATTCCCTGATTTTTTTTAAAAGGGAAATGTGTTCTGAAAGGCTCATTAAAAGGTAGCCTGATCTAGCTCGTCATCCAAAAGCTCCCAGAAGCCAAATGTTGATGATTTGAGCATAAATGAGTCAGAAATGTGTGGTTGCAATTTCCTTTCAAATGAATGAGAAAAAGTGCTCCTGGCAAAACCCATTTTGCAATTCTACTGGACCAGAACCACTAAAATATACTCTGAGGCACAAATCACCTGGAGCAATGTTAAAGGAGATAGCAAGGTGCTGGCAGAGAGAGAGGAAAGTGGAAGAGATTTACTTGGCTATGTGTCTTTTATTCAATTCTCTGAGAGACTTATTCTGATGGCAGCTGCTCTTTTCTACCGGCAGGAAAGTGACAAAATAGAATTGTTAGTTATTTTACAATCTTGTAAGAAACATGTTTTGAACAGAGATTTGGCGATTGAAAACTCTTAGTAATTTTAATAAAATCTGAGAAAGCCTAAGCTTAATTTTAGCCTTCAGAGGACCAAGAGAAATTAGTACCAGTTCAGTTCATTTCAAATCGGTATCATAGAAACTTTAGAAATTAATTTGTACAGTTAAATTATTTGTGTTGTCTCCAGCATAGGAGACTTAATTAGAGGCACTATCCGTAATTATCCAAACTGGGAATGGAGTTTTAAGAAGTTTTTATTTTCATTTTCCAAAGTGGACTTGGGTTTTTATGTGCGAGTGAAAGATTATAACCTTATGAGGGTGTGAGAATGTATCTAATTGGATTAGAACATGACTCTGATCAAGAAATGTGCATTTCCCCATTTGGAAGCCTGGACTGCAGAGAATTAATTGCCAGAGATTGAGAGCACATATTGGTGATTCTCAACACTGACACAAAGAGATTAGTGTGAAGGTTAAGCCTGTTCTCCATACAGTATTTAAATGACTTATAGGAGAAAACCAGGTCCCAGGGGACATCTTAATTTGCTAATAATGGAAAACCACATGGAAGATCCACCCTTCCCAGTGACATTGAAAGGATTTAGCAGGATTTGTGCAGATTTAAAAATGGTAAGTATCAACAAACAGATGTCATTCCCACCCAGTTTTATAAATGGCAAAATTAGTTTCTGAAATAGGAGGCATGAGAATGTCCTTCCAACAGTGGATGAGCGGGAAGAGGGAAGGAAAAGTAGAGGTCAAAACTGAGCAATGGAAAAATTATATTCTAGTATCAAATTTATTTTCTGTTGATTATATATCCATATATCTAAATGAATCTATATACATTTCTATATACTGTGTACATTCTTATGACTTATTTATAGTATCGACATATATTCTAACATGAAATTAATATATGTATATATGATTAGAATTTTAAGTCTGGTATTTTAAACTCTATTTTCCTAAAGAAATATTGATATATCAGTAATCTTCTGCATATTTACCACTTACTAAATATGTGCTGATGGTATGAGATTTAAAGCATATTTTTAGGGTTTGACTTAGAAGACATTACAGGAGGCATTCAGAATGACTTTTATAAATCAAGTGGTATGATGTGCTCATTAAGATAACATTAGGTTCTATAATCAACAAGTTCAAGAAGTTTAAGATGACTAAAATTCATGGAAATTTATTGGCGTCTAACCTTGGTAGTTTTAGTGGGTTAGCAGCACTCTTCTTGGCTGTTCATGGCCCCAAACTTCTTTGAATTTTGTTTCAACATCTCTTAAGGTCAACGGTCCTACACTGACTCTTCTCCATCCTGCTGGCTAAAGGAAGAAAAAAGGGTGGAGAAGTCGCACCTGCTTGGTCACCTCAACCTGTAATTGTCTTTGTTCACTTCTGGTCACATCCCACCAACAACTAGTTACACATTTTTGTATTATGCAGAGGACACTGAGAAATAGATTACCCAGATGGACAGCCGCTTCTTAGCACAAACTGGAAAGCGTGGATCTTTGCCTGAGTAGTGAGGTATTCCTCTCTGCCACGACTCGCCCCTTCAACCATCAAATATGTTTTGTACCTTTTGTTCCCCCACAAATAGAATACATCACCAACGAAGAGAGACAATTCAAAATCAAACCCAATTTCTGCTTCTTGTTCAATGTACAGGGTCTCATTCAAGTCTATATATGAATGGTTCCTCTGATCCGAGAACTTTTCAAAGTATTATCTGTCTCCTAAACTTCCCCTAAGATAGAAAAGTTGTAGCAAGACCAAAATAATGAAACAAAATTTTCTTTTTTTTTAATAAAAGATAGGCAAAGAGAAGTAACTGATACAGAGAAACAATTAATTATTTTGGGACAGGCATTTTATTTAATTGTTTAATTATATATTTAATTTACTTATTTATTTTTGCACTGGAGATTGAACCCAGGGCCTCACACACTAGGCAAGCTTTGTGCACTGAGCCACACCCCCATTCCCTAGGACAGGCATTTTAAAAGTAGAATGGCATCTTTTTTTTTTAACTTAACATCACACATTACTTATCATTTAATGCCAGACATAGCAGTCTGGGTATTTTGACATTTAAAACATGACTACAAAGATACCGGTAGCTCCCCAGACCACAGTGAGATCAAATCACTTTGTAAATTTATGTTAAAATAGCACACATGCACGCACATGCACATACACACAGAGAGATTTTGATAGCATTGAAAAATACATGATGCAGTGATTACAACTGCATCATTGGTTACTGGTCCAATTTCTAAATCAGCCACTTGGGTGGTAATAATGTAAAATATGGTCAAAAGGAATGGACAATTTTAGTGATGCCAGACTAAAAAATGTTTTTCTATGTTAATATCTCCTCTTTGCCATGCTGGGTTCTCTTGGGGATTACTGGGAAGCCTCTTGCTAGTTCAGTAAGTGTCAAACGTTTTCATCCAGAGAGATTATACCCTGGATAGTTCTAATTTTGTGGCACCAAATTGGCCAGGACCACAAACAAATTTTCATATCATTTCCAACTTTCCCTTAGATTGGTGCCAACATTTGATTATTTGCTCTAACAGAGAGGAAGAGGGACACACAGAGACCCAAAGTCATTTATGTTTGGCTTTGGAACATAATGATAATTTTTCAATTTTCCCTTTTTTATGTGGTTTTACTTAGCCTAATATTAAAATGAATTTATGTTTGCAGGAATGGCATGTTGTTTGGGTGGCAAGAAGAAAAGCAGTCAATATTAAAGCTTTGCAATAGATGATCTACATTGTATTAAAGCTACCACCAGGTAATCAAGAATTGATAAGACTAAGATGACTTATCCATCACCATAAAAATTTTATTTTATTTTTTAATTTATTTATTGGTGCATTGTAATCATACACCTTGATGGGTTTCAGGGTGGTAGAAGTATACATGCACACATTTTATTTTCAAATTAATTTTTCTTTTGTGATAAGATCACTTTACGTAACATCTATCCTCTTAGAATTTTTAAAGTATAAATATAGTATTATTAATTATAGGTCCTATGTTGTTCAATACTTATTACTCCAGGAACTTGGTACCCTTTGACCAACACTGCCCCCTATACCCTTGGTAAACACTATTGTACTCTCTGTTTCTATGTGTCCGACAACTTTAGATTCCTCATAAAAGTGTAATTATGATGTATTTGTCTTTCTATGTCTGTTTTATTTGATTTAACACAATGTCCTCCTCATGTTATCACAAATGACCTATTTCCTTCTTTTTTAGGGATGAATATTTTTCATTGTATGTGTATATTACATTTTCTGTATCTATTCATTTGCTGGTGGATTTTAGGTTGCTTCCATATCTTGGCTATTATGAATAATGCTGCTATGAACATACTGATTTCATAGCCTTTGGATATATGCCCAGAAGAGAGATTGCCAGATCAAAATAGTAATTTTATTTTTAATTTTTTGAGGAACCTCTATACTGTTTTCCACAGTGGCTATACCAATTTACATTCCCACAAACAGTATATAATGATTGTCTTTCCTCCACATCTTGCCAACACTTGTGGTTTTTTGATATGAAATTATATCTCATTACAGTTCTTATTTCATTTCCCTGGTGACTAGTGACACTACCCACCTTTTCATGTACCTGTTGCCTATTTCTATGACTTCTTTGGTGAAATGTCTATTCATGTCCATGTGCATGTTGTGCCATAATGGTCTGATTTTATTATCTTATATGTGGATATACAGTTTGTTTCTTCATCATCATTCATTGACAAGAATGTCCTTTCCCCTTTGTGTATTCTTGGTGCTTTTGATGAAGATTAGTTGACAGTATATGGGTGGATTTTTTTCTGGGCTTTCTATTCTTCCTTGTTGGTCTGCATGTCTATTTTTATACTAGTATCATACTATTTTGATAACTATGGCATTGCAATATATCTTGAATTCAGAAAGTGTGATACTTTCACTTTTGCTTCTTATTTAAATTTCCTTTGGCTATACAGGGTGTTTTGTGGTTCAAATGAATTATATGTGTTTTTTTCTATTTTTGTAAAAAAATGCTGTTGGGATTTTAATAAGGATTGTTTCTTACTTAAATTTCTTTTGGTTAAACAGGGTCTTTTGTGGTTTCAAATGAATTATATGTTTATTCTATTTTTGTAAAAAAAATGTTATTGGGACTTTAATAGGGATTGCATTAAATTTGTAGATCACTTTGAGTAAAAACTGGAGAATAAATTTATTTGGAGACTAAATTCTTTGCTTTTGCTGTGGAAAATTACTTGACTTGACTGAATCATCATCACAGAGAAGATCAGTGTGACCTCAGCACTGTCAAAGTGTCCTAAATTCCCCTTCTTTTTGTGAAATTTCATTCTAAATACTTTGATGGGTACATTGTAATTATACATTATAGTGGGGTTCAAAGTGATACAAGCATGCATGCACACATGACTTGGTGTATCCCCCCATCCCACCTGGCTCCCCATTTCTTTCTTACCATACATGTTAGTGAGATTAAACATTTCACTAAATTCACATTCTTATTGTTGATTTTCTCAAACGAACTGGGAAGTTTGAGTTTTACCTTGAATGAGAAAATGAGCAGCACCTCGCCATCCAAGGTACACATAGGCAAGTGTGCAGAACTTCCTAGTTTAGGTAGACTCATCCAAATCATGTCAGAAGGTACAGACTGAAGATGAAGATCACACACACAGTCCTGCGTCATTGTGTGAACATCCTACGGTACACTTGCAGAAAACTAAACAGTAGAGTCGGCGTGCTCTATATAATATAGCCTATTGTTCACTGGGCCCTAATTTAAAAAAAACAATATGAGATTTAATCAAGCACAGGAGAAAATGATGAATGGCAATCTCAATACTGTGCACGGGGAGGAGGAGTGACCAGGGTGGGTGCTGGGGGGAAGCTCACTAAGTGCTGTGTGCATGTATGTCTCTAATCGCTTTGAACTTCATCATGATGCATTATTACAGTGCGCCATTTAAAAAAGAGAGGAAAAGGATGAAATAGATACAGAAAACATGAAACTTATAAGGCTTCTGCTAATGTAATATTGCACATCGCTAGCAATAAACCTTTGTTTTAAGTAAGTAGCAGTACTCTCTAAAATAATAATGAAAGATATAATCCAGTAAATACATAGACCAGTAACATAGTAACACGTATTATCCCCATCAAGTATTTATGTAGTGTACCTAGTTGTATGTATACCTTTATATGACTTGCAGCCTGGTAGGTTTTTTAGACTGGCATTACTACAAACAAGTGAGAACTGTGGTACCATACCATGTCACAAAAATTTTTCTAGCTTCATTATGATCTTAGAGAATCATTGTTGTAACTGAGGTTCATCCTTGACTGACACCGCATCACGTGGTCCATTATTGTACTTGATGAATTGGCTCATGGGAGGGTGAGTTTTATATACGCAAGCCTAATAACAAAATCCACACAACAAATTTCCTTGGATGGGAGAATCATCACTAGTTTTCAAAACATCTGATGTTACAGGATAGAGGTTTTGCCTTTCCTTCAAGAACTCCTTCACTGATGTAAGTAAAACAGGATCACTAAAGAAATTTACTTGGAAGATATGTGGAGGTTGAATGTCTTACATGTTTGGGATTATTAATGTTTATTACTTTCCCTAGGACAGATACCCTATAGTGTGACTTTCTGTTAGAGCAGACATACAGAGTATCCCCTCCCCTGACCCTCCGTGCAAATAGACTTCTAGTTCTAATTCCTGATCCAAATGAGAAAGTAAAGATGAAGTAGGACTTGAAGGCAAATTTCATTCTTGAAGTTCTTATTGCTTCGAAACATTATACATAGTTGTTCCGTACTCTGGATAGCCAAACCAGTTAAAAAAGGAAGAAGGAAGTAAAATTTGAATAGTTGTGTTTTTCTTTTTGCCAACTTGGTAACAAGTTAATAAATCTGGTCATTGCATATTTCACATCCATAATGGGAGAAATATCTAGGGCTGAACTTCAGTACGCGAAGCCCTAGTCATGAGTAAAGATGCCCTTTTTTCTCAGGATATCACTAGCCATATTCATTTCAGCATTAACTAAAAAATGACAAATGCTCAAAATGCTGAAAAGTAAAAAGCAGCAAAATTCAACCAAATGGGAATGTTTGTTAGAGCAAAAGCAAATAAATTATTCACATACTCTGCAGGTTGCCTTTTCGGTTTCTTGCAAAAAAAAAAAAGGAGAAAAATAAATTTCTAAGGAATGAAAGTTGTTAAACATTGGAACAGCTTATAGAAGTGTTTGCAGAATCTCTTTAGGAGGGCATTATGTATGAATGAATTCTCAATAGCCTCACAAAATTGCACCATGATCTAGGGGCTACACTAGAGTACTTTTAGGTCCCTTAGCTAATTTACTTGGAAATTTTATAATGTCTTGGCTATTTCACAGGAAACTTAATTTGTGTGTGTGTGTGTGTGTGTGTGTGTGTGTGCGCGCGTGTGTGTGTGTATGTGTGTGTATTAATAATGGAATGCCATGCCATTAAAGGAGTTCAATGTTAGGGCTTAAATTCCAATTAGCTGGAGCTGACGTAGGGTTGTCTGTGAAAGTTGATCAGGAGCAGAAAATGAGATTGGAAGAGCCTTTCACATTAAAGTTTAAGACAAACAAAAGGATTATCCAGTCCGAGGGACATTAGAGAACCTGGAATCAAGAGACAAAACCCAGGTAGAATAAGACCGCCTTGAGAGCAAAGGACAGGTATGGGTGATCTCCACAGGGGAGCACTGGGCTCACGCACATGCATGGAGCAGCTTGGACAGTTTATAATCTCCAGAAGCCAGAAGCCAGGTGTGGTGGTGCACACTTGTAGTCCCAGTACTTGGGAGGCTGAGATAGGAGGATTGCAGTTTCGCAGCCAGCCTCAACTACTTAGTGAGGTCCTCCTCAACTTAGTAAGCCCCTACTTCAAAATAAAGAATAAAAAATAGGGCTGGGTGGTATAGTTCAGAGGTAGAATGTCCCTGGGGTCAATCCCCAGTATTGCAAAAAAAAAAAAAAAAAGGATCTCCAGAAAAGATGTAGAGCCCTTTCTAAGCACCAAAGTAACAAAAACTTTAACTGAACACAAGCTGTTGCTTTTCAAGTTAGGTTTCCAAAGTGTCTGTTCATTGTACTACTGGGGAAATCTGGGAAAGAAAGAGACACAATATGTCACAGATCCAGGTGGAGTGGTGAGTATTTTTAGCAGTGAATGGGAGACAAGAAATAGATGAAAATAAGTACATCAGAAGAAAATTAAAAAAAAAGTGTGACTTGAGAAAATAAGTGAAAAGACAAATGGGAAATAGAAAGCATCATTGGGAATCCCATAGCTGACACTGCATAGACATGGCCTCCAACTGGAATGAGACTTGGGGGACAGTGTTAAGGAATATGAGTTTTTCTAGTGAAGAAGGGAAGATAAACTACCGCTAGAAATGAGCTGTGCAGTTTATTTTTTTTTAATTATCAAGATTTTTTATTTTTTTTATTTTTTATTTTTTAATTTTTTTATTGGTGCATTGTAGTCTCACATCACAATGAGTATCAGTTTGGTGTTAACATACATGCACACACAGCTCTTGGTGTCCCTCCCCCCTGCCTCCCCCCCACATGTAGCACTGAGAGTAATGTTGGTATAATCTCATATATACACATTGTTTATGACAGTAATTCCATGGATTTACTACTTTCTTACCCTTCCCCTTCCCTTGTACCCCTTCCCTTGCACCACTGAGGTTT
>PVJS01024371.1:0-28758 GCA_004027185.1 Glis glis
GAGAGAGAGAGAGAGAGAGAGAGAGAGAGAGAGAGAGAGACAGGAAGAGAGGAGAGAGACAGAGAGAGAGAGAGAGAGAGACAGAGAGAGAGACAGAGACAGGGAGGGAGAGAGAGAGAGAGGGAACTGATGCTGGCCGCGAACCCGGATCCTCCGGTCTCCGCCTCCCAAAGTACTGGGATTACAAGCGTGCGCCACCACGCCCGGCTCATCACTATCCTCTTAAGCACAATTGTTCTGAATGCAAGGATGTGTCAACTATGTGATGACAGGAGCTTGGCTAGCTAAAGCCACAGATGAAACTAAGAAGTTTGGGACACTGAATACCATCCACCCTTTCTTTGGGAGTAATACAAAAATTCTGGATCCAAGCACCTGGAACCTGACACCTGCCATGTGCAATACTGGGCAAATGAGATGCACAGAATGGAGTTGGACTTTATAGCTGATGTCAAGGAGCAGTGCTGGTCTGCCACGTGTCCTCCAAAAGCAATTCGCTTTCTCTTCCAACATGCTGCTTTCTTCATCCAGAACTTTCTCCTATCCCATCCCCATTATCCTTTCCCTTCTTCCTTCCTTTCTGTTGTATTTATTCTTCAAGAGTCAGCCCAGGCATCACCTCCTCCACTAGCCTCCCCGGGGCTGGGTCAGGCAGTTCTCCCCTGTGCTCTCCCGTGCTGACTGCTGTAGCAGCACGCACAATCCTCTGCATGGCTTCATTTACTTGCTGGTTTCTGCAATGAAAAGCTAGAGTGTAATTTTTTGAGCTAGGAACTGAATTGACTATCTCTTAAGTACTTATATCCTGACTATACCATTAAGAAAATAGGCAGATAGTTGCCTCATCTGCCTCTGCAAAGAATCACTTTTTAAAAAAATGGAACTGGGGATTGAATCCAGGGGCATTCTACCTTTGAACTACCTCATTCTACCCCAGCCCTATTTTATTTTATTTTGAAACAGGGTCTCACTAAGTTGCTGATGGTCTCCCTTAGTTGCTGAGGCTGGCCTAAAGCCTACAATCCTCTTGTCTCAGACTCCCAAGTACTGGGATTACAACCTTGTGACACTGTGCTTAGATAAAGAATTGCTTTTTTTTTTTTTTTTTGCGGAGCTGGGGATTGAACCCAGAGGCATTCTACCTCTGAGCTATATCCCCAGCCCTCACTAAGTTGCAGAGGGCCTCACTAAGTAGCTGAGGCTGACTGCGAACCTGTGATCCTCCTGTCTCAGCCTCCCAAGTACTGGGATTACAAGCGTGCGCCACCACGTCCGGCTAAGAATCACTTCTTATAGTAAAATTATGTTGAGTTTATTGGCTGTCGACAATATGCTAAATATAAGCAGTTCGATGTAGCCTCTCTCCAATGATCCTAGCTCCTAAATTTAACCATTATGACATATGTTCTTTTTCTTGGTTGCTTCTTAATGTTACAGTCAATAAAAATAAATAAATAAATAATTTCTAATTATACTGTTGTCAAGTAGAGGTTATTCCATGCTTCCCTATCAGTCATTAGTATACTCAGAATTTGACTCACACTTCAAGCTTTGCCTGTCATCAAAATTAGCAGTTCTTACAAACAATGAAAGCATTCCCATTTTCCCCAATAAATCTAGAGGAAAGGATTGCTAGCTATATTTAAGACCAAGTCTTCCACTAGTATATTGCATGTTTGTGGCCCTTGGATAATGGTACACACTGCAGCCTCACCCGGTGTATTGTTCAGGTCTCCATATACTTTCTCCTCAACCACATCAAAGTGTGGTTCATCTGCCCAAGAGACATCTTTACACTTGTCTTTCATGGTGTGTGTGTGTGTGTGTGTGTGTGTGTGTGTGTGTGTGTGGTATGTTACTGGGGATTGAACCCAGGGGTATTCTGCCTTTAAGCTACACCCCAGACTTATTTTTTATTTTGAAACAGGGTCTCACTAGGTTGAGAAGGGCCTCACTAAATTGCTGAGGCTGTCTGAACCTGCGATCCTCCTGTCACAGTAATCCAAGTATTAGGATTACTGGTATGCGCCACCACACCCAGCTTTCTTGCACTTTTCTAAATGCTTTTCTGTATGGGGCAAGTTGGTTCTCTTTTGGTAAAAAGCTCTATTCATGAGAAAAACTTCCTAATCAAAAGTTTTCTAGCTAGGCGCCATGGTGCACACTTGTAATCGTAGTACTTAGGAGGCTAAGACTGGATTGCAGGTTCAAGGACAGCCTCAGCAATTTAGCAAGCCTCTTAGCAACTTAATGAGACTCTGTTTTCAAAATAAAATCGTCTGGGAGGTGTGTAGCTCGGTGGTAGAATGCCCCTGGGTTCAATCTCCAGTACCAAAAACAAAAAAAAAGTTTTCTATACTAGTCCAGGAATAAACCTCCTAGACTTCAGTACTGAGTACCAGCAGCATAAGGAAAAGCACAATTTCTTGAGGATTAGAACTTCATATGTGTTTTGACTTCAGTCTCCAGCCAAAGCAAAGATGGCATCAGGGTAAATCCTCTTATGATTTAACTTGCTCTGAGCCACCCCCAGATCTCAAGGTTTGTGGTTAAATGTGTTCAGTCTATGCCCTGACATACTTTGAGTCTCTAAATCTTTAAGAAAGTATATTATTCTAAAGATTTAGAGCATATTATTCTCTCATTCAATGTTAGAAAAACATCAGGAAAGCTGGAATAGCATTACTTGATAGGCTCATTTAAACTCCTTGCTTCTTTAGTTAAAAATCTTCCTAATAGTGGACTCTTCTCAGAAGATTTTTTTGTTTCAAAAACAAAAGTCCCAAGTGGTGTGAATATTTCTGCCTTGCTGTAGTAGGATTGGCTGGCTCAGTAGTTTCCAAACAAAGTTCTGACTGTTCTAACGGTTCCTTGGAAATCTCTCAAGATCAAGAAGGATGAGTGGAAGGGGCTCCCCACCCCAGTTTCTATATGAGCAGCTCTATTTTTGTCTATTTTATATAAATTGGTCTATAACACATATTTCATTTGGAAAAAAAGGTTCCATGACTTAAAGATAAGAGTAAAAAAGGAAAGCAGAACTAGAATACTTTTCTTTGGATTCAGCAGTTAGCTTACATTGCATACAAATAAAGTAGGCTTAAGATACCATATTGCTGTTGTTCAAGGCAGTAACACATTTTTTAAAATGTTCATTTATTCTACAAATATCTACTGGGTGTCTCCTATATCCTAGGCACTGTGCTAGGTACTAGGAGACAACCATAAAATAGGCATGGTATAGCCGGGCGTGGTGGCGCATGCTTGTAATCCCAGTACTTGGGAGGCTGATATAGGAGAATCGCAGGTTCACAGCCAGCCTCAGCTACTTAGTGAGGCCCTTGGCAACTTAGCGAGAACCTGTTTCAAAATAAAGAATAAAAAAATAGGGCTGGGGGTGTAGCTCAGAGGTAGAATGCCCCTGGGTTCAATCCCCAGTACAGTAAAAAAAAAAAAAAATAGACATGGTACAAACGTACATACTGGGCCTGGTGGTGTTCACTTGTAATACCAGTACTTGGGAGGCTGAGACAGGAGGATCATACGTTTGAGGCTAGCCTCAGCAACTTAGCAAGGCCGTTATCAACTTAGTGAGACCCTGTTTCAAAATAAAAAAAATAATAGGGCTGGGGGTTTAGATCAGAGGTAGAACACCCCTGGGTTTAATCCCTAGTACCACAATAGACAGATAGATAGATGATAGATTAGATAGGTAGATGATAGATGATAGATAGATAGATAAACAGACATAGTACTGCCATGTGGGGTGGTGCACGCCTACAATCCCAGCACTTGGGAGGCTGAGACAGGAGAATCACAGGTTGAAGACCATCCTCAGCAACTTAGCAAGGCCCTTGGCAACTTAGTGGGATTCTGTTTCAAACTAAAAAATAAAATAGGACTGGGGGTGTAGCTGGGAGGTAGAATGCCCTTGGGTTCAATCTCCAGTACAAAAAAGAATAAAATAGACCTGGTACTTGCTCTCATGGAGTGTATAGTCTAATGGAAAGACAGCAGTTAAAACAATAATTATCATGCATTGTGATAGTCAGTTCTCTTGTGCGTGTTGGGGAAGGGAGTCAAGAAAGATCCTGGGTGAAGCAGGGAAGTAGGAATGTTCAGGAAATAGGAATTGTATATGTAAAAGCCTGTGGGTGAGAGACCAGGGCTCTCTTGAAGAACTTAAAGAAAAAAAAGTATTCAGTCTGGAGTGTAAATGCAAGTTAGAGCAGTGTTGTAAGCAAGGTTCTGAGAGAGAGCCAGGTGTGGTGGTGCACACCTGTAATCACAGCTACTTGGGAGACTGGGGCAGGAGGATCACAAGTTTGAGGCCAGACTGGGTAATTGAATAAGACCCTGTCTCAAAATAAAATTAAAGGTGGGGGCAGGGAGGTTGGTGACATAGCTCAGTGCGTAGAGCACTAGCATGTGCAGTGCCC
This sequence comes from Glis glis, assembly GCA_004027185.1. Classification (NCBI taxonomy): domain Eukaryota; kingdom Metazoa; phylum Chordata; class Mammalia; order Rodentia; family Gliridae; genus Glis; species Glis glis. The sequence continues at coordinate 4,440 of PVJS01024371.1, forward strand.
TAGGTTCACTCCTCAGTATTTAAAAAAAAAAAATAGAGTTCCAAGTGAGAGATGTGGGTCCCTTGTGCTAAGGAAGCAGAAAAACACACAGAGAGACGTGGTCAAATCCAGAGACAATTTAAGTTTAGATTCAGCTGAGTCTGATGGTTGGTGTATGGGCACCAGGTATGGAAGGGGGTATCAAGGATGCTATTCAGTTTTCTGGCTCAGGCAACTGATTGGGTAGTAAAGTCACTTGTGGAGACAAGGATTTGGGGGCAGAGGGTCAGGTTTATGGGGAAGGTGATGAGATTTGTTTTGGATGCACTGAGTTGGAGACCTCGGTGAGGCATCCATGGGGAGATGCTGAGTAGGCAGTTGGATAAGTGAGTTTGTGGATGAGAAGGCAGTCTGAGCTACAGTTACAGATGTGGGACTGCTCAGGGTAGAGAAGGTGGTCACACCCCGAGAGTGGAGTGGATGACAGCTCCTAGAGTGTGGGGGCTGTCCAAAGAGAGTGCCTCTAAAATGCAGCTGAGAAGTAGAGAGCAAGTAGGAAAATAAGAGAATGTGGTATCATAGAAGCCAAAAGATGGAAGCTGTTCAAAGATGGGTGAGTGAAAAATAGATTGAATGTTGCAGAGGTGACAATCTGAAAATACAGTCTGAAAAGTATTTGCAGAATGCAGGCCTGCAGTCTGTCAGAGACATATTCACAATCTCTCTGATTCCCTTTGGTCTAGTTGAAAAGTTTTCTATACTAGTCCAGGAACAAGCCTCATTTGAGACAGTACAAAAATAACTAGGAGACAGGGCACCTTTTGTTCTCAGTGGACAGCTATATCAGTGTGTAGTTTCCATAAATATCAGAGGTTTAAAAGCCAAACAGTTAACGATCGACGTATTTCTACTCACACAGACGTAGGCACACAGTGGAAGTGCTCTCAAGTGATTTTCCTAGCCACCCCCACAAAGGGAAAAAGTTCCATATGACCTACTTTTTAATTTAGTAGGATGTTGGTATTATGTAAGATATAATAAATATAACTTGGAAATAAATAACAAGAAAAAGTGGGATCCACATACATCCTAAAAAACTTGCAAAGTCATGCTAATTCAGTTACATTTTCCCACCTCTCCTCACCTTCTCTTCTTTATTCTCCTTTCCACCTGCACCTTTTGGGTTCATCTGAAGGGAGCCATGGTTGCTGATAAGTATGTTGAGTTTGGGATTCTTCCCAGAATGGTGAGAGAGTATTTCCCACAAGGTAAGTGGTTTTTGCAGAGAGATGTTCAACTAGTCTATAAACCAGGTGGCTGGAAGGGAACCTGGGGAGTATCTAGCCTACTGGCTTCCTTTTATAGTTGAAGAAATTAGAGTAGAAGGAAATTAAATACTTGAGCAGTGACACTTTAGGCACTGGGTAGGCAGCAGAAATAGGTCTACATGTAGTCTGCCCTGTTTGTATAAAAATGATCTTGGAGATGACAGAGACAACTAAAATATGTTCTGTCCTATTTTATACTACAAGACTAAATCTTCTCAAGTTGCTAAACCATTCAGATATAAAATGAAGGAAAAAATTGGTTTTGAATTCTTTTTTATTTCCTGTTTCACTACCCTTTGTGCAAAAAAAAAAGTTTCCAAAGAAATCAAAGACTGAGAGATAGACACTGATTATTTCTGTGATAGCTATTAAACTCTGCATTGCCTGAAGGTTCGGGGTCCTTCCCACTCAAGTTCGTCTACTACTCTTTTCCCAACAGTGCCAATACCTCGACCTTCCTATGAGATGTCAGGACTTCATGTGGCTGCCTGGATAGGGCTGGCACTGGAAGGGGGAAGACTGAGCCAGGCAAGCCTGTTAAATGCAGCTGCCCCTGGGCCAGGTTAATGGAAGACAGGAAATGGCTCTCTGTGGACAGATGCAACTCTGGGCTGCCAAGAAGTTCAATGTGGTGGCAGAGGAGGTTGGAAATCTTGAACCTATGGAAGATTGTGGAGCAGAAGGAAAGACCTTGGACTTTGAAATCGATGGGCCTGGTTTGAATCCCAGGTGTGCCTCTGACTAGCAATAAGAGTTTGCAGATTTATCTTCTCTAAGCCCTCAGTTTTCCCATCTGGCAGTGAAATAATGTATGTAAAGAACCCAGCAGAGTGCTTGACAAATTTTAGTTTCTCTTTTCTTTGCCTTAAATACCTTTGCTTCCTCCCATCTCAAACTCTTTCTCTCTTCACATCCCCATGAAACAGCTCTGCTAAACAAAGACTCAAGCTTTTCCTGAACTGCCCTTGAAGAAAACCTCCATGGAATTTGGACCTACAGTTTCAGAAGGACTTGGCATGTTAAGCCAACAGCAGTGTGACAAGTGAAAAAATTATTTATGACAGAGAAAAATTACTTGCAATTTATAATACCCAGCTGACTCCAAAGGAAGTTATTTGTTTCCTGAACAGAGTGATGTGTGTGAGGATGTAAAGTTAAGAGAATTCACTAAATTGTTCTGCCTTAGAAAAATCTGATTAGTTGATTGATTGCAGGGGGGAGGGAAGTGTCAAAGGAGAATGAGGAAGCCAGGCATAGTGGCTGGCTTCCTAGAATTGGAAGACTGAGGAGGATTGCAGGTTCATGGCCAACCTCAGCAACTTAGTGATACCATATTTCAAAATAAAATAATAAAAATGACTGGGGTTGTAGCTCAGAGATAGAAATCCCCTGGGTTCAATCCCCAGAAACACACACACACACACACACACACACACACACACACACACGGGGGAATAGTGAGATCCAGAAAACCAGAGAATACTTAGAGCCCACGTGTGGGCAAGATTGAAGAGTGAGAAGGTGTCCGAGGGGACTTTGTGGGGAGACCCCAGATTTAATAGACCCCAGTCTACTGAAGTTTACTATGTGGTACTTGACACACTTGCATACATATCTGTACAAAATCTACAGTAAAATCTATATTTCTTGTCACCATGTTGGGGAAGATGAATTTGTTCTTGTTGAGAAGTGTAGACATGTTGAGTCCTACTTCAAGGTGTCTAGGAGGACAGGGCTGCTGCTGAGGTCCAGGCATACCTGGGTCACATTACTGAGACCCTCTCATTCAGCATCCTCCTCTCTTGCTGAAGAAAGGCATTATGTTTATAAAGCAGAAAAAAAGAAACACCTAGAAACTATGGCCATTGGGCCCAGGACAATATAGCTCAGTTCTTGAGGCTGAAGGTAGAGCTTTATCTGGAAATGGTTCACAAAGTCCAAAAGATTTGGCTTAACCCAGAACTTTTCTGTGTACCTCACTAAGTGGTCATAAAGCTTCTATCCCAAATCTTTCTCTCCTGAAACAAGGTTGCTTATTAAGAATATTTACCTGATGCTGCAAAATTTGTAAGGAAAACCAAAGAATAAAAGTGTTCAGTAAATCCCAAGGCAGAGACTTTCACTTGGCTGGGAACTTTTTTCATGCCCAGGAAATCATCAGCAGCGGCTTCCTGAGCTCCCCTGTGAAGTAATGGGCTGATGGGATCGATGTTCAGAGCTTCCAGCAGAACTTGTGACCCATTGAGCTCCACAGCTCTACTTCCCCATAAGTCCTTGCTGTTTCACAGTGGAAGAGAACTGTTAACAAGCAAGAAATAGCTTAAGAGAAATGTGAGAGAAAAACATATACCTTGAAAACTAATAGGAGTGGAATGGATATGGAGAAAGATGACAGTCCAGGAGAGAATCTAAGAGGCTTTTAAGGCTTGAGAGCAGAGTGCAGTATACTGCTTTGAAATGATGGCTACTCAAATGGATCAAGCTGCAGGGATTTGTTGCTGGAGTTTAATTGCTTGAAGCCTGTGGTGTCACTTCCAGACAATGACCATTTTAATCAGAAGAATCAGTTTTTACAGAATGAGTGGATGATGGTCTACCACAAGGGTAACAAAGACAGCCCTGAACGTGCTACAGTGAACTGTTACATAAGAACCAGGCATCATTATCTAGAGGAGAGAGCACAAGATTTAGAGTCAGATGGCCTCGAGGAAAACCCAGGCTCTGCTACTTGCTGCCTGTCAAGCAGTAGATCACTCCATTTTTCTGAACCTCGATATCCTCTTTTAGAAAGTAAGGTCTTGAACCTCACACGGTTGTTATGAGGCTCACTGGGGGAAGATGCAGATGAAAGCACTTTTAATTGTTTTTTCTAATTACAAAGGTAATGTATGTTTAATGCAAGAAACTTGGAAAACAGAAAAAGACAAAGGAAGACACCAAAGAAGTATCTATAATCTTACCAACCAAAAAGAGAAAATAGTATTTAGATAGGTCTTTTTGTGTGTGTGTGGTACTGGGGCCTGAACCCAGGGGCATTCTACCTTCAAGCTGCATGCCCAGCCTTATTTTATTTTTATTTTAAAATAGGGTCTCACTAGGTTGATGAGAGTCTCACTACTTGCCCAGGCTGTCCTTGAACCTTCAATCCTCCTGTCTCAGTCTCCTAAGTACTGGGATTACAAGCTTGTGCCACTACGCCAGGCTATGATGTAAGGATTCTGATAAGAGATGTTACATGTGCACCATGGTACTTCCCACTAGCATATTTTAAAATAATTACTTAGAAGTCTAGACTCATTGCCCCTCTGGTTTCCATGTTTAAGTTCTTTTGGTCTCATGAAGAACGAACACACACACACACACACACACACACACACACACACTTTATCTATGCATACAAGCAGAAAATAAATTGCAACTCTGATCTGGAAACAGTACGAAAGTGACGAGCAAGTGGATTTGGCACGAGAATGTGTTACCTATTCTTCCCTAGCTCACCTGACCTGGATCGAGATTTTGGCGACGTGGGTCCTTGCTCTGGCACTGTCATTTATGTATCTTGAGCAAGTCACATTTCCTCGACCTTGGTTTCCTCGCCTGTAAAATCTCAAGAGTAGAATAGATAATCTCTAAACTTCTATGGGTTGAAGGTTACACTGGAAATCCAGGTGTGCATTCTGAGGGAACACAGGAGATAAAGTGGTTAGATAAGCCTTGGAACAGCACTAACCACTGGCTACATATCAAAATCTTCTGTACTGCCGGGCGTGGTGGCGCACGCTTGTAATCCCAGTACTTTGGGAGGCGGAGACCGGAGGATCCTGGTTCGCGGCCAGCCTCAGCTCTGTCTCTCTCTCTCTCTCTCTCTCTCTCTCTCTCTCTCTCTTTCTCCTTAGTGAGGCCCTCCGCAACTTCGTGAGACCCGGTTTCAAAATAAAGCATAAAAAATAGGGCCGGGGGCGTAACGTGGAGGTAGAACACCCCTGCGTTCAATCCCCGGTACCGCAAAAAAAAAAAAATCTTCTGTACCACTTACTACCCCCCCAGCTTTCCAAATGCCCCCATTCCCTAATCCCTCCCACTGGCATGTCTCTGACTTGTTCCTGTACCCCCAATCTCTTCCAAATCCCAGCAACTAAGAGGCCTCCCGCTGGTGTCCATTCTGAGTGGTCAGTGCCCAACTACCTGTCAGTTCTTAAATGTTTTGAATACCACTCTTTATATAAGCAACTCTTCTGAATTCCTGCTGCATAATATATACCTGATTACCGCAAAGGCTAGATCATTATCCCTTGGGCCTGAACTCTCTTAGGTTCACAAAATTAGACACTGTGTTTTAACTTGGCTGCTTTTATGTGTAATAGGTGAAAGTAAAGTGAAAACCTTAATGGAACTTTGTGAATTTTATCAACTTAAGTATAAAGTTAATTAGATATAATTATTTTTCTAAGTGTGTATAGTTTTACTACTTTAAAAATAAAGAATTTTTTAAAAGTTTAGTTGTAGACTTTTAAACAGCAGGACATGTGAATGTATCTTTTTTTAAAAGCATCTATGTTGAGGTATAAGTCACATGCCATTAAATTTGCTCATTTAAAGTATACAATTCAGTGATTTTTACTATATCCCCAGAGCTTTGCAACCATCGTTACAATCTAATTTTAGAACATTTTATCACCCCAAAAAGTTGATACCCCTTAGTAGCCACTCCTCATTTCCCCACCCCTTAGCTCTGGAAACTTCTAATTCAATCTCTATTGATTTGCCTATTCTGGACCTTAACTTCCTAGAAATGGAATCAAACACTATGTGGCTCTTTGAGATGGACTTTTTTCACTTAATATATAGTATTCAAGGTTATGAGTGCATTTCTGATGTTTGAATCAAGTTGAAACGGAAGCAATTGTGGGGCAAATGTTCAAAGTGTACAGTCTGGTGTCCTCTGGCCTATCCAAGAGCCAGGAGACCCCCAGGCCTGCCCTCCCCAAGCAGTTTCCCAGTTCTGGTCTGATCTCTTTTCCCAACCCCAAACAAGTTTCTTGTCAAGTATCTTAATCTATGGAGATCTGTTTTACTTAAAATCTCACAAACTCCCTGAAAATAAGGAATGAGCAGCGGGAACTCAACACATTACTGTCTCCAATCATAATTGCCTTTAGAGAATAGTTCCTTAACAGCAAGAATAATTTTCATTTGGAACCCTAAGGGCTGGGCTCTATGCTAAGTGCTTCTAAATACCTCATTTCAGGTCATTCTTGCTAACCAGAGAGGTGCATATTAATATTTTCATTTCAGAAAGGAGAAATCAGGGGTTCAGAGAAGACAAGCAACATCTCCGAGGCAAAAGAGCAATGTTCACCAGATATGTTGGATTTCAAAATCCATGCTCCTAATTTTTCATTTCATATAAACCCTGCCTTTCCTATATTTTAGTATCTATAATTAGGGATACACCTTGCAACTGATGTCATCTTACAACTGGTATTGGTTTTTCTTTGTAGAACATAAAATAATAGTTCATCTTATAATTAATTTTATCTTTGTTTTTTATTTTTTTTATTTTTATTTTTATTTGCGGTACCGGGGATTGAACACAGGGGCATTCTACCTCCGTGCTACACCCCCGGCCCTATTTTTTATACTTTATTTTGAAACTGGGTCTCATGAAGTTGCGGAGGGCCTCACTAAGGAGAGAAAGAGAGAGAGAGAGAGAGAGAGAGAGAGAGAGAGAGAGACAGGGAGAGAGAGCGAGAGAGCTGAGGCTGGCCGCGAACACGGATCCTCTGGTCTCCGCCTCCCAAAGTACTGGGATTACAAGCGTGCGCCACCATGCCCGGCCTATCTTTGTTTTTTATAAAAGCTAGTACTATTGCTATTCTAAGGGAATTAACTTTCAATAATAGACTGTATGGCATTTGTGATAGAGGTAGAAGAGGAGATGGGTTTTGAGGGTGGAATTCTCTGCTTAGTATAGCAAATATACAGATGCCTACCTGCTTCTTCTGTGAATAAAAGTGACCTGGTGAATGCTACCCTCATAATGCATTAGTTACAAACACTGCTGCCTCAAAATCTCTAAGCTCTTATATTTCAGTGTAGATCAATGACGATCTTACATCAGTTAATGAGGTGTTAGTCAAACAAATTTAATTGAGTTTAATTTTGAAAACCTAAAATTCTTAAATGGTAATGTTTCAACTCTGAAATTCAAACTTGAGGAATCATTGACTAATGGCAAAGTGATATTAGATTATTATTATTAGATGCATAATTGCAATGCCTCATGTATTTCTGTATTTTCTTGCCCATGACATTTTTAAGAAAATGATTATAAGTGAATATAAATGTTTTTGTCCCAAGAATTCCCCTCTCAACATTTTGCTCTGTTTTATAGTAGAGGCATTCTTTTGTTTTTGTTTTTGTTTTCGGTACTAGGGATTGAAGCTAGGGGTGCTCTAACTCCAAGCTACACCCCAAGCCCTTTTTATTTTTTATTTTGAAACAGGGTCTCACTAAGTTGCTGAAACCGGTCTTGAACCAGAAATCCTCCTGTCTCAGCCTCCCAAGTACTGGGATTACAGGCGTGTGCCACCCTGCCCAGCTTATAGTAGAGGCATTCTAAGTGGAGGGCTCTTTGTACTTGTTAGAGCAGAATGAAAGTTATGCAGAAGGCAGGAAGGGGCAGGAGGGAGCTGTGAAGCCTTCACCTGTAGTGTTGTCAGGTTTCCACTTGCCTGTTCCTTCTTTTCCTTCTGGTGTTCCTCTGCACCAATAGCACAGGACTCAAGCTTTCCTATATGGATATTAACACAGTTGAACTGGAATCAGGCCTTTCTTTTTCTGGACCAATCCCAGATAGACTTAAGAAGAGGGGTGGGGAGGAAAAGGAGGGAAAGAAGGGGGTGAATAGGAAAGGAAAGAGCAAAAGATTCATCATTCACTTGCAATTATTTTTTCTCATCCTCTTTTGCTGTCTCTAACAGCATGTCTAATTCATTCAACAGCTCTTTGTGCCTACCAAGTGTCAGGCACTATGTTGGAAGCAGGTGATAGAAGGAAACAGAGTAAATCCTGTTCTCTTGGCACTTTTAGTGGTGATGACAGACACTAATAAAACTATTGCACAAATATATTATTACAAAATGTGATACATTTTATGAAAAAAAAATACATGAGCACAAAATGAAGGGGACCCAAACTAGCTTGGAACTCAGGAAAATCTTCCCTGAAGAAGTGGTTTGTTGAGTTGAAACTGAAGGGTGAGAAGAGGCCATGGAAGGGAGGAGTCAATGTGGATACTAGAAGGGGAGAGACTGTCATGTTCAAGGACCCAGAGCCCAGCAGGGTCTCCTGAAGCTGAGGATGCTCTAGAAGGACACCTTAAGGATTTCTCTCATCCTGTGAGCATCAGAAAGCCAATTAGGGTCCTAAATGGAAATGGGGAGGGGCTGAGGAGGGCAATGTGATCAGCTGGTGCCTTTAAGAGCTCCCTCTAGCCCTAGCCAGGTGCACACCTGTAATCTCAGTACTTGGGAGACTGAGACAGGAGGATCCAGTTTCGAGGCTAAGGTCAGCAACTTAGTGAGATCCTCAGCAAGTTAGTGAGACCTTGTTTCAAAATAAAAAAATAGGGCTGGGGGTGTAGCTCAGAGGTAGAATGCCCTTGGGTTCAATCCCCAGTAACTAATACACACACACATGCACACACACACACACACACACACACACACACGCTCCCTCTGGTTGCTGAGAACAAATTGGAGGGTTGTTCACGAAGGCAAGGACAAGACACGGATTCCTGCCCCACTTTCCCAGATGCTGGATGACTAAGGCAACACTCTGGCATCATCTGGTTCTTGGTTTCCTCATGAAGTTAATTGTGTCTGTTATACCTAGCTTACAAGGTTGTGATATTCAAATAAAATGACAGGTATGGAAAGTGTTTTGAAGAAGCTCAAAGGGAGACACAAATACAAAAATTAATTCTGAATAGCTCCTGTGATAATAATTACAACAAAACAGCCACCACTTGTTAAACACATATTTTGCAGTTCCTCTCACAGTAGCAGCATGAGCAAGGCATTAATGGCTTTAGTTTAGAGCTGAGCAGGCTTAGGAGGTTAAGCAATTTTCCCTATATCACAGTTGCTTAGTGTGAGAACCAGGATTCAAAACCAGGCGTGGCAACTTTAAGCCACATCTTAAATGACTCCTCTTACATCTTCAATCTTCTCTCTCTTTATCACATTTATTGTGAGAACCACAGAAAACCTAAGTGCTTAAAATAAAACCTTAACTCATTTACCCACGCATCCTATTTATGAGCGTGCTTTAGCTGGACAATTGGAATGACAGCAGATAAGAGGCAAATGTCAACACGTAGGCAGATCAAGCTTCTCAAATATGTGGGAGAGGCTGGATAACATTTTGGCAATGAATCATCTGGTTATGATTATTCTATGTGTTGTTTTTATGGGCACCAAATAAGTTTGATTAAATAGATTTTTTTACTTGACTGTTTTGGCAAAAATGAAAACAAATAGAATAGGATATATATATGTATATATCCATATATATTTTCACAATAGAATTGGGCCTGATAAATATCTCCACAATAGAATTGGACTTGTTTTCTGAGCTTTGGGCTTCATGGGTTTAAATTTACAGGAAATGATCAAATATCAGAAATTCTTAGTTGTCATATGTTCCTACTTCCTCACACCAAAGTAAGCCAGTTTTGATGAAAAAAATTATGTAATATAGAGTGTATATAAAAGAACAAATGGACTTCTTTTAATAACATGAGATTTAGGAATTAAACATAGCAGGCAGAAGATCCTGTAGGAATTTCAAGTGATATTTTACAATGTTCACTAAAGGATATTTTAAGCCTTGGTTTACATAGCATGATACTTTATATAGTATTCTTTATTCTTGAGATCCTTGCAAGAGAAGATATTGTATTGATATAGATAATCATCTCTGCTTCCTTCCTAGCTGGCCAGGTAGAAAGGGAATAAACAAAAATAATATCTAGCTCTTAGAAGAAGTAGGAAAGAAGTTTGAAGAGTAAAGGCCAACATAAAACAGAAATGAGAAGTAGCATTTTGAATAGGATAACCTTATATTATGGATATCCTAAAAGATAAATACAAGTTGAAAATATATCTGAATGTTTTAACTTTCTGAGAATTACTAATTTTATGGTCTTTTCATGGTGATATCTATCACATTGTATAAAATACCCAAGGGTCTTCTAATCATTTATCATTTACTCTTCTTTTAATCATATAATGGGTAGTTGCTGTATTCATCATGCATTTGTAAGGCATATTCCAGAGACTTTGGGCCATTTACAAGGCAGAGTTCCTGCCCTTGGATTACTTAACATCTGGGTGGAGGGGCCAGATATCTAAAATGATTAGAGGACAAAATCAATACAATGACAAATGTTCTATTCAGGAAGAAATGCCAGAGGTAATGAAGAAAAGAAAACATTTCTATTGCTATTTTAAAGAAGCCCCCCTCCTGAAGAAGTGAAATCTGCTAAATGGAAACTCCCTTACTAAGAGAAGCACTAGGAAGACATTGACCATATGACGCTGGGGCCAAAAGCTGGGAAGAGCTGAATTGCAAGCCTAATAGAGGAGAATGATTTGAAGCTCTTGGCTCAATCCAGGGGAAATTTGGGAAAGATAAAGATCAGAAGGAGAGATGGGTGGAGCAGGGCTGGTATGAGGCCATGAAGGCCACAATGATGCTCACCATGTCATTTTGAAATTGTTTGCATCCTTGTGACTCAAAGGCCTCTTTTGTTGTCCACCCTATGCTGGGGAATCAAACCCAGGGCTTTCTGTATGCTAGGCAAGTGTTCTAGCACTGAGTTGCACCTCTAGTCCTCAAATCTTTCTTTGACCCTTTTAGGTGAGGTAGTTTGTTGTTGTTGTTGTTGTTGTTGGTGGTGGTGGTGGCGGCAGCGGTGGTGTGTATGTGTGTGTGTGTGTGTGTGTGTGTGTGTGTGTGCATGAGCGCGAGCACAAGCACGAGACTGACTATGAAAGAAGCTGAGTTTCACGTGATGGATCTCAGAGAGGGCACCTGGGAAAGTAGCAGGCCAAGGAAGCCATGATAACCTAAGGCTGGGAAGAGCTACCAGAATCGTAAAGGATCATGGGCCATGGGACTGTATCCAGGTCTCATGGGAAAGAAGACCCAGCTGGAATCCAGTTTTTACAAATGAAGAGGAATATGATCCACACTGGTGTGGGTGGGTATTTTGTGGAGGAGGAGGGCTAGAGGAGTGAGTTTTAATTTAAATCTTGGAGGGAATGCTTTAAGATTGGTTGCAGGATAGCAGGTGAGCAATAGGGAGAGGCCTAACATGAATGAGAACATTTGTGCATGCCTGCACATGCACACACACTCACAAACACACTAAGTGTACAAAGGGACATATTTTGGCCACAGCTGGTGATCCTCCATTTTAAGATCCTTTTCTCTTTGTCTTAAAGGAATTCATTTTCAGCTCCTCTTCAAGCTGCTAATGGTTCAGTAAGAAACAAGGCCCAGACCAAGGATTTTCAAGCTTGTTTTTAAACAACAAAATCTTATCTGATTAAAGATAAAAAAAGATGAAAAACTCAGTTGCTCTGGTTAAGAGGGCGAAGGTCTTGTCCTTTTGTGCTTCCTCACACCCATCCCTCAGAATTCCTGGGACTCTGTAGAGCACAAACTGAAAACCACCATCCTAGGAACCAGGCCGTCTCACTGGTCTCCTTTCTTCACTAAAATGCGTTGACCTTGCTAGGAGAAATTCCACTTAAAAGTTTGTGCCAGAAAATGAAAAAGGTGGGTAATATCTAGTGTTGGCAAGGGAATGGGGAAATGCTCAGGCATCAGTGGTGATAGTATAAATTAGTGCATCCCTTTCAAAGACAATTCACCCAAATTTTAAATATACGAGCCATGCAACCTTGCAGTTTCACTTCTAGAGATCTATCATATAGAAATATCATTTCTCTGCTCAAAAGTGTATGTGCAAGCATGCTCATTATTGATGACTGTTAAATCAGAAAAAAACTTGAAGATATTATATTACCTCCATATAATGGGGTATTATAGTCATTAAATGAAAGCCATAGACTTAAATACATTTGATACAGAAGGGCGACCTTAGCCGGGCATGGTGGCACAGGCTCGTTATCCCAGTACTTGGGAGCTGTGACAGGAGGATCACATTTTCAAGGACAGCCTCAGCAAGTGGTGAGACTCTAATCAATCTATTGAGACCCTGTTTCAAAATAAAAAAATAAAAAACAGAGCTGGAGGTAGAATGCCCCTGGGTTCAATCCCCAGTAACACACACACGCACGCACACACACACACACACACACACACACACACACAAAAGAAGGGTGACCTTAATACAGTGTAAAGGAAAAATGCAAGTTACAAAAAAAATCCCATAGTTTGTTACTGTTTGTTAAAGCATATGAACAAATCCAAATTCTCTAGAAATGTGTGTAAGTACATCTAATTGCAGAGAGAAAAACAACTTAAAAATAAATGGTTAATCTTAGGGGTTCTGTCTTTGGAGAAGGAGAATATACACAATAAGGGGGACATACACATTTAACTGTATAGATATTTGCGTTATTTGGATTTTTAATAAAAACATGCAGTAATTTCATAATTAGAAAAGCAAAGAAGAAAATTATTTTAAAAAGCACCATAAAATATGTTGACTGTTTTTAAGAATTGGTAAGTTTTCTCTTTTCTATTAAAAAAAATCCAGATAATGTACCTTGTTTCTCTTTTTGCTTTGGCTACCAGGAAATCCAGAATCAATGCGTGGACATAAGAAACCTAACAGTGACATTGACTTTTAGATTTAGAATACTTACATTTTCCTTTTCCTTTGTCCTGCCTTTCTATCTGCAGTTAATTAACTGCTTTTTGTGTGTGTGTGGTACCAGGGATTGAACCCAGGGGCGTTCTACCTCCGTGCTACACCCCTGGCCCTACTTTTTTATACTTTATTTTTGAAACCGGGTCTCATGAAGTTGTGGAGGGCCTCACTAAGTAGAGAGAGAGAGAGAGAGAAAGAGAGAGAGAGAGACAGGGAGAGAGAGAGAGTGAGAGCTGAGGCTGGCCGCAAACCCGGATCCTCCGGTCTCCGCCTCCCAAAGTACTGGGATTACAAGTGTGCGCCACCACGCCCGGCAATTAACTGCTTTTCAAAGCTTCCCAGGTTCACTTTTCCAGAGAGAAAGGTTATGAAGAAGCAAGCTCTGAGCACCTCACTCTGGCCAGTCTGCTTTTCTCTGAGCACCAAATTCTCCAGGGTCACATGTAGGCCGAGAGATGAAGCATTTACTATTTATACTCTGATTATTCTCCCATATAATTTGAGGTGTCCACAAGCAAGAATCTCTATTCTTACAGCTATTTCAAAACACGTGGCTCTACTTTGGTGTTTCATTTTGCCTACTCCAAATTTAAAGAGCTTTAAGGACAGGCAGGGGCTTCATGTGACAAGTCCTGTCTTCATCCTGTTGATGGTGGGAAACCACTGAAGGTTTCTAAGTCAAGGAGTAATGGGTTCTGAATCATGTTTACAAAAAAATACCTGGCAGAGGAGAAAATAGACTGGTGCGTGCACAGTCAAGACCTGTAGAGTGGTTAGATAATTGATGGTTAAATAACCAAGGTGATTTAAAAGTCTGCATTTATTGAAAGGGTATGTGTACCATTTGTCAGTAATACGTGGTTGGATCATTAGTTCTGAACGTGGGCTAGTTAGGCCCATAGGTCCATTCAGATTCAAAAAGAAAAGATCTAGTTCCACAGACTGCAGTCATTAGTGCGGCAAGTCACTTCATAAGGCAGAGTGTGAACTGCTCGAAGCCAAGACATCATCCCGGTTAGAAAGAGCAAAAGCATCAGTTTTCCCGGGTACCTTGGCAGGTGGCATCTTTATTTACATAGAGGGGCTACTTCTCTTTGCTGAAGTGGTGAGGGCATACCCGCCTCTCCTCTAAGATGGAAATGTGGCGCCAACAAAGGACACTACCTGGGGGCCACACCTGGTTCAGGCCTTGATTCTGTCACTTATTAACTGTGTAACCTTGAGCAATCCCTCGGAGCAGAGCCTTCATTTGTAAATAGGGAGGCAAAACACCCACTTTTGACTTACTTTCAACTTCTGTGGGTGGGAGGGTAAAATAAGGGAAGGCATGTTGATCCTAAGGACCAAGCGTGACTTTTACTTTTTATCTTCTTTCTTTAATATTGCCCTTTGTATGCCCCTTCCCCAAAAGAAAAAGATTTAAGGATGCGACTGTTATTTTTAATGAGAGTAGCCCACAGTGTCGGGTTTAGGTCTTTTGTGCCCTGAACAGCTTGCTGACACCATAGCTGGTCTGCATTCTCCCTTCAGATCCGGGGGGTGGGGATCACACAGAGGAACGAAAACCACCTGACTGGCAACTCCCACCTGGCAGGGAGTGGGGCAAACCCCTCTTTCCCCACAGCCCAGCCTGGACTCCAGACTCCTAGCAGAGCCTGAGCCTCTGAAACTACCCTTTAAGGCTCCAAAGTTATGGGCCTGCCCTCTCCCAGGCCCACCCTGTGCACGTGTGACTCCAGGCTCCTGGGCTGTCTTTGGGGTAGTAATTCCAGTACACTCTACGGTGGCAGGTCACCATCCACAGCTCCAAGACCATAAATGCTGCAGAGCAGATGTCACAGGAATCAATGACTCAAAAATGTTGCCAAATTAATATTGGTGTTATGTGTGGTAATGCTGGGCCCTCTACCCAGTGCCATGAAAGGGCCTGGTGGACTGGCAGAAGCCTGCTCTGTAGTACCGGGCCTCTCCCACGTGGCAGTAATTCAGCATATTAATGGCAAAGATGGCGCTGGCGAATTCCTCAGGGGGAGGTTCCGCAGGTAGTGGCCTCAGAAGGGCTGTGATTGGTAGTTACCTCCTTCCGTACTCATAGATGACAGGCGCCTTTACCTATGAGAGTTTCCCAGGAGAGCGTGGTGTCACACCGAACTTCCTGTACTATAAAAGAGAGTTGTGCTTTCTAATAAACGAGTTCATGCCAGACATGGCTTCTGGTCCGGAGGAGGGAAGGTCCGGGTCGTTCGATGCTCACCCCCCTGCCCAGTTCGCGTCACTCTTGGGCCGGACCCAAGATGGTAAGTTATGTTTCAAATGCATTGGAATCAAAACTACATAGTTAAAACAGTCTATGTTAAACCTCCCTCCATTACACCTGAGAAATAGGGAGATTCTCAGCTCCTTTTCTTGTCTTTGCCCAGCCCTGGATGCCCCTTGGCTGGGCATGGTGGGATGCTCTTCATGCAGGGGAGAGAAAGTTATCCATGTTCTAGTGAAAATCTTGTCCTAAGTACAGAAGCTGTCAACCCAGTGATTTTCCTAAAAGGCTGGGTCCTTGCTTCAGCATTCCTGCTCTGTCTCTCTTGTCTGCTAGAACAAAAAGATATCATTTAAAAAGCAAAAAGAGCCAGACATGGTGGTGCATGCCTGTAATCCCACTACTTGGGAAGCTAAGACAGGAGGATCGCAGATTTTGAGGTCAGCCTCAGCAACGTTGCGAGGCCCTCAGCAACTTAGTGAGACCCTGTTTCAAAATAAAAAATAAAATAGGACTGGGGTGTAGCTCAGGGGTAGAATGCCCTGAGTCAATCCCAGTACCACACACACAAAAATAATAAATAAATAAATAATAAAAAATAAAGTGCCTCTAAGGTCCTAAGCACAATGGATGAAAATAGACCCTTACAAAAGCACATTGTAATTTTTTAGAACTCTGGGACAAAGACAAAATTATATAAGCTTCTAGAAAGGCAAAACAGGTCATGTAAATAAAATTTTAAATTCAAATAACTTCAAATTGTCCACAGCACAAAGGAGACACGGTAGTAATACCTTTAAAGTTCTGAAGAAGCCGGCCATGGTGGCACACACCTATAATCCCAGTACTTGGGAGACAGGAGGATAGCAAATTGAAAGCCAGCATCAGCAACTTAGTGAGGCTTTCAGCAACCTAATGAGATCCTGTTTCAAAATAAAAAATAAAATAGGGCTGGGTGGATAGCCCAGAGGTAGAACGCCACTGGGTTTCATCCCAGCACCACACACAGAAAGAAAGAAAGAAAGAAAGAAAGAAAGAAAGAAAGAAAGAAAGAAAGGAAGGAAGGAAGGAAGGAAGGAAGTTAGTTCTGAAGAATTATTTCCAACCTTTATATCCATCAATCAATCTGGGCTACTGTATTGTATAATTCTAGTACAACTGCAATTCTGAATTGCAACATTCAGGGCAGAATATTATATAATAAACTGGTTTTCATTCAGGTATGAAGATAGAACAAAAACTTATTTCCCATGCATCCTTTCTCAAAAAACTACTGGAGAATGTTCTCCTCTAAAACAATGGAGTAAAGTAGGTAGGACCATAACATGGGATACAGGCAGGGCTGACTTCATGGACATCAACCCATACAGTTGCACAGGATCCTGCATGTAGAAAGACCCCATATTTGGTTTAATGCTCTACTGTCACCATCTTAAAATTCTTAATTTTTTTTTTTTTTGCGGTACCGGGGATTGAACGCAGGGACGTTCTACCTCCACGCTACACCCCCGGCCCTATTTTTTTATACTTTATTTTGAGACCAGGTCTCACGAAGTTGCGGAGGGCCTCACTAAGTAGAGAGAGAGATACAGACAGAGAGAGAGAGAGAGACAGGGAGAGAGAGAGAGAGAGAGAGAGAGAGAGCATGCGCGCGCACCCGCATGCGTGTGCGCGAGCTGAGGCCGGCCGCAAACCCGGATCCTCCGGTCTCCGCCTCCCAAAGTACTGGGATTACAAGCGTGCACCACCACGCCCGGCCTTAAAATTCTTAATTTTTAATAATATACTTTTATTGTAACCATACATCATATTGAGGGTTAATGTGATATAAACATAAATGCACATAGCACCTGGTGCATTTCCCTCCGGATCCCACCCTCCTCCTCCCCATTCATAATACTAAAATTGGTATTGTTAGCTTCACAAATGTACATAGGCTTGTTCATCAACTGGCTCCTTCATCAAGTCTCCTCCCACCCCACCCACCTCTCTCCACATCCCCTTCCACTATTCTACTGGTCTCTCTCCTCATTATTTGAAGTCTCTTCCATTTCTTTCTAGCTTCCACATCTGAGAGAAAACATGACCCTTCACTTTCTGAGACTGGCTAATCTCACTCAGCATAATATTCTCTAGTTTCATCCATTTTCCTGAAAATGCCATAATTTTTTAATGAGGAACCATGGATTTTCAATTTGTAGTGGGCCCCACAAATTGTGGAGTCTGGTTCTGGATATGAGAAACAGGTGGGCCAATAAGGAAGAGAGGCAAAGGGAATCCCCATGGCGATGATAAAGGAAAATACAGATACAGATAAGAATTATTTCAGAGAGGACTATAAAACTTTCAAAAGAGAGCCAGGACTGGTGTCTGCATGCCTGTAATGCCAGTACTTGGGAGACTGAGACAGGAGGATCACAGGTTCAAAGACAGCCTCAGGAACTTATTAAGACTCTCAGCAACCTAGCAAGACCTTGTTTCAAAATAAAAAGTCCTGAGAGTATAGCTTGGAGGGTTAGAACACCCCTGGGTTCAGACCTCACTGCCATACACACACATGCATGCACACACACACACACACACACACACACTCCCCAAACAGAAATTTTGGTTACTGTCATAGCCAAGTTTCCACTGCAATTTTACCCTCTTTTCCAACCCAAGGATAGAATGCTTGAATGAGCCTGTCCAGATTTTAATCTGTCTCATGACCACTTGCTGAGAGAGTTCCTGCTCTCCATTCCATGCCCTGCTGATTGGATCAGTGAGGACACTCATTTCCATTTAAACCTACATCTGAGAGCTAGAGGTAAGTCAGAAAATAAAGAGCATTCCCTACCCTTTGACCATGTTTCTGCCGGACTCTAACACAAGGCTCACCTGGCAACATTGCCAAGTGACATGACTGTGCAGAGCCCCATGTTTCCCAGGGTGGGCTTATGACCTGGCCCACTGAATTCCCCCAAAAGAACTCTTGTAAACTTTTGGAGAATCTGATGCCAAGATACTCTGTTCTGTTCATCCCTAAGGTTTTTTTATTTTTTGATGGTACTGGGAATTGAACCCAGGGGCATTCTACCTCCAAGCTACACCCCCAGCCCTATTTTTTAGGCTTTATTTTTGAAACAGGGTCTCACTAAGTTGTGGAGGGCCTCACTAAGTACCTGAGGCTGACCACGAACCCGGATCCTCCCGTCTCAGCCTCCCAAGTGCTATCCCTGAAGTTTTAATTAACGGTGTAGCTATGATTTTTCTTTAAGCAGATACTAAATTTTCAAAACTAAATAATATAGTGTTTAGGTATATAAATACAGGTGATAAAAACCATAAAGAAGGTAGGGAATGATTACTACAAGCATTTGACTTAGTATTAACCTCTGGGCAGTCACTGAGGGGGAATAAGCAAAAGAGGATGCAATTGAAATAGGTGGGGCTTATAATAAAGTACTATTCCTATTATATTCTTGAACTAGGCTGGGTGATAAGTATATTGGTATGGTATTATATTCTTCTTTCTTTCTTGTTTTTTATTGGTGCATTGTAATCATACATCTTGATGGGTTTCAGGGTGATAGAAGTATACATGCACACATTGGTCAATTAGCCCTTCCCAAATTTGCACCTCCCTTCCCTTTCCTCCTTCTCCTGCTCAGCATAGTAGTTGACTTTGATATATTTGTGTATGTACATCCTGAGCATTAGGGTGTTTCCCTCTTCTCTCCTCCCATCTCCCTCAATTAGATCACCTTCTTTACTCATCTGAGGTTTTCTCCATCTTTGTCTAGAGTCCCTCCTATGCCCTATTCTCCCTAGCTTCCACATATTAGGGAGAGCATCCAACCTTTCACTTTTTGTGACTGACTAATCTCACTAAGCATAATGTTCTCTAATTCCATCCATTTCCTTGCAAATGATGTAATTTTGTTCTTGATGGCTGCATAAAATTACATTGTGTACATATCCCATAGTTTTGTAATCCATTCATCTGTTAATGGGTATCTTGGCTAGTTCCATGCTTTGGCAATCGTGAATTGTGCAGCTATGAACATAGATACACATGCATTTGTCTGGCAATTTGGATTCCATTCTTGGGTAGATACTATAAGTGGTATTGCTGGGTCATAAGATAGGTTCATTCCCAGTCTTCTGAGGATCCTCCACACTGTTTTCCAAAGTGTTTGCACTAATTTGCAATCCCACCAACAGTGTATTAGAGTTCCTACTTCTCCACATCCTCACCAGTATTTGTTATTGTTTTTAATGATTACCATTCTAATTGGGGTTAGATGAAATCTAAGGGTAGTTTTGATTTGCATCTCTTTGATTGCTAATGATGTTGAACATTTTTTCATACATTTATTGGCCATTTGTATTTCTTCTTTTGTGAAGTGCCTATTTAGTTCACATGCCCATATTTTGATTGGGTTGTTTGTGTTTTTAGCAGTGAGTTTCTTGAGTTCTTTGTATATTCTAGATATTAGTCTTCTATCAGAGAAGTAGCCGGCAAAAATCTTCTCCCATTCTGTCGGCTCTCTGTTGAGGTTCTTGATAGTTTCCTTTGCCATGCAGAAGCTCTTCAGTTTAATGCGATCCCACGTATTGATCCACTTTTTAACTTCTTATGCCTTTGGGGTCTTGTTGAGGAATTTTTTTGCCTGTGCCTATGTGTTAAGGAGTTGGACCTATGGCCTCTTCAGGTAGCTGCAAGGTCTCTGGTCTAATTTCCAGGTCTTTGATCCATCTTGAATTGACTCTTGTGCAGGATGAGAAAGTGGGGTTTATTTCCATTTTTCTGCATGTGGTTAGCCAGTTTTGCCAACACCATTTGTTGAAGAGGCAATCTTTTTTTCCAGTGTATGTTTTTGGCTCCTTTGTAAAAAATTAATTGGCTGTAAGTGTGTGGATTTGTTTCAGAGCCTTCTATTCTGCTCCATTGGTCTATGTGTCTGCTTTTGTGCCAATACCATGCTGTTTTTGTTACTACCGCTCTATAGTATAGTTTGAAGTCAGGTATTGTGATGCCTCCTGCATGGTTCTTGTTGCTGAGAATTACTTTAGTTATTCTGGTTTTTTTTTTTGTTGTTGTTCCAAATAAATTTAAGGACTGATTTTTCTATGTCTGTGAAGAATGACCTTGGTAATTGAATGGGTATTGCATTGAATCTGTACATCACTTTTGGAAGAATGGCCATTTTGATGATATTTATTCTGCCTATTCAAGAGCATGGGAGGTCTTTTCATCTTCTAAGATCTTCAATTTCTTTTTTCAGTGTTTTATAATTTTCCTTGTAGAGGTCTTTTACCTCCTTGGTTATATTTATTCCTAAGTATTTTATTATTTTGGGGGATATCATGAGTGGAAATATTTTCTGGATTTCTTTTTCAGTAGATTTATGTTTGGCATATAGAAAAGCTTTTGATTTTTTAAGATTGATTTTGTATCCAGACACTTTGCTGAATTTGTTGATCAGTTCTACAGGCCTTTTTGTTGAGTTTGTTGGGTCTTCTAAGAATAATATCATGTCATCTGCAAATAGAGATAGTTTCAGTTCTTTTCCTATTTGCACTCCTTTGATTTCATTCTCTTGCCTTATTGCTCTGGCTAGAATCTCTAGTACTATATTGAAAAGGAGTGGTGACAGTGAACATCTTCATCTTGTTCCTGTTTTTAGGGGAACACTCGTAGTTCTTCCCCATTCAACATGATGTTGGCTGTGGGCCTACTGTATATTGCCTTTATGATGTTGAGGTATGTTTCTTCTATTCCGATTCTCTGCAGTGTTTTTATCATGAATGGGTATTGGATTTTGTCAAATGCTTTTTCAGCATTTATTGAAATGACCATGTGATTTTTGTCTTTAGTTCTGTTTATGTGGTAGATTACATGGATTGTTTTTCATATGTTGAACCAGCCTTGTATCCCTGGGATGAACCCGAATTGGTCATGGTGTATGATTTTCTTGATGTGGTTTTGAATGCGCGTTGCTAGTATTTTGTTTAAAGTTTTGCGTCTAAGTTCATCAATGATACAGGTCTGTATTTTTCTTTTCTTGAGCTGTCCTTGTTTGTTTTTGGTATTAATGTGATGTTGACTTCATAGAATGTATTTGGGAGAGTTCTGTTTCTTTCTATTTCATGGAATAGATTGAGGAATGTTGGGATTAGATCTTCTATAAAGGCTTTATAAAATTCACCTGGGAAACCATCTGGACCTGGGCTTTTCTTTGATGGTAGGCTCTTTATTGCTGCTTCAATCTCGTTAATTGCTATTGGTCGATTTAAATTTTCTATGTCTTTTGGATTCAACTTAGGAAGGTTGTACGTGTCTAGATATTTGTCAATTTCTACTAGTTTTCCATTTTGTTGGAGTATAGTTTTTCAAAGTAGTTTCTGATTATCCTCTGGATTTCCGTGCTGTCAGTGGTAATATCACCTTTTTCATACCTTATTTTAGTAATTTGGGTTGATTCTTTCTTTGGTTAGGTTGGCTAGTGGTTTATCTATCTTGTTTATTTTTTCAAGGAACCAGCTTTTGGTTTTGTTGATTTTTGTATTTTTTAATTCTCTACTTCATTGATTTCTGCTCTGATTTTAATAATTTCCTGTCTTCTACTGGCTTTGGGGTTAGAGTGTTCCTGTTTTTCAAGGACTTTGAGCTGTGTCATTAGGTTATTTGGTGATTTTCTGTTCTTCTTATGTGGGCACTCAGTGCTATGATTTTTCCTCTTAATACTGCCTTCACAGTGTCCCAAAGATTTTGATATGTTGTGTCTCTCTTTTTGTTTGTTCCTAGGAATTTCTTAATTTCTCCCCTTATTTCTTCTGTGACCCATTCCTCATTCAGTAGTGTGGTGTTCAGTCTCCACGTGTTTATGAGGTTTCTCTGGGTTTTCTAATAGTTGATTTCTAGTTTCATTCCATTATGGTCTGAAAAGACACAGGGGATTATATCACATTTTTTGAATTTGCTAGTACTCACTTTGTGGCATAAAATATGGTCTATTTTAGAGAAGGTTCCATGAGCAGCTGAAAAAAATGTGAATTCAGCTGTAGTTGGGTAGAATATTCTGTATATGTCTAGTAGGTTCATTTGGTTTATGGTATCCCTTAGGTCAGAGGCATCTTTACTGACTTTTGTCTTGAAGATCAATCTAGTAGTGTGAGGGGGTGTTGAAGTCTCCCAATATTATTATATTGGAATCTATGTGTGACTTAATGTCATGAAGAATTTCTTTTATGAAAGTGGTTGCACCTATGTTTAGGGCATAAATGTTGACTATCATTATAACCTCTTGCTGGATTGTTCCCTTTACCAGTAAGAAATGACCTTCTTTGCTTTTCTGATAAGTTTAGGTTTGAAGTCTAATTTGTCTGATATCATAGTTGCTCTCCTGCTTGTTTTCAAGTTCCATTAGCGTGGATTACCTTGCTCCATCCCTTCACCTTTAGTTTGCATCTTTACTTGTAAGGTGTGTTTCTTGCAGGCAGCATATAGATGGATTGTGATTTTTAATCCATTTTGCCACCTTATGTCTTTTGATTGGGGAGTTGAGGCCATTTTTATTCAGTGTGATTATTGAGAGATGAGTTTTAATTCCTAACATTTTGAGTTTTAATTTCCGTTTGTGGTAGTGTTTGTTCTTTGCCTAGTTGTTTGTTTGATGGTAATCATTGTTTCTCTGGTTCTGGCATTTCTTTATTATTTCTTCTTTCTAATTAATCTCTTCGAGTATTTTCTCTAGTGCTGGTTTAGGAGACATAAAGTCTTTCAGCTTCTGTTTGTCATGGAAGGATTTTATTTCCCCATCATATTTGGTGGTATCTTTGCTGGGTAGATAAATCTTGGCTGGAAGTTGTTTTCTTTCAGAGTTTGGAATATGTCGCTTCAGGCCTTCCTGGCTTTCATGACTTGGTTTGGAAAGTCAGAAGTGATTCTTATAGGTTTGCCTCGGAATGTTACTTGCTCTTTTACTCTTGCTGCCTTTAAGATTCTCTCCTTGGCCTCTACATTACTCAATTTGATTATTATGTGGCGTGGTGAACCTCTTCTCTGATCTTGTCTATTAGGGGTTATATATGTTTCCTGTACCTGTGTGTCCACCTTTTTCTATGTTTGGAAAATTTTCTAATATTACTTCTCTGAAAAGATTATTGATTCCTTTGGTTCCAGCTTCTATTCCCTCTTCTATGCCTATTATTCTTAGGTTTGCTTTTTTAAGACTGGCTGAGATCTCATCAATGTCGAATTCATGCTGTTGAATTATTTTTTCTAATTTATATACTATGCGTTCATTTTTGGAGAGGTCATCTTCTAAGAGTGAGATTCTATTTTCCATGTGGTCTAGTCTATTGTTGATTGTCTGTATTGATGCCTTCATTTCAATTATTGCATCCTTCACTTCCTTCAGAGCTTCTTTTTGATTCCTGTTCAGGGTGTCAGATTCTTTGTTTATTTGATCCTTCATTACTCTCAGGCTCTCTCTGAATTCTTTTCAGAAATCCTGTATCATTTCTACTATTAAAGTTCTGAATTGTCCTTCTGGCAAGCTTTGCACTTCTGTGTTGGTGGGTTCTTTTGTTGTGGAATTGTGGGGACTCATTGTTTCCTTCTCATGATTTCAGGTTTCTTAAGTTTATCTCTTTGTTGCTTTTGGTAGCTCTCTCTCATTCCATAGGTTTCCTATGTATAATCTCTCTCCCTTTATAGTATCTTATTCTGGAGGTGGATATTTGCTACTAGGTGAGCCTTAAAGGTGAATAGCCTTTACTGAATGGTTATTCGCACTTGCTTGGTATAATGTCCATTTTCAGGCCCAATTCTTGGTCTCCTTCAGTGATTGGGACCCT